>JBBPDC010053324.1:0-11308 GCA_037974485.1 Hemigrammopetersius urotaenia
TAGTACAGACTTAAAGGTGCGATTAATCGCGAGTTAACTACGGCAAACATGAGATTAATCGCGATTAAATATTTTAAGCTACGGACAGCCCTAATATATATATATATATATATATATATATATATATATATACAATAACCATTCTCTTCAGTCAAAGTGGTGAGAAAACCCCAAGGCCTGCTCGATCATTAACAGCATTTTTTACACACACATACACACACACTTCTTACTAACTGACCTTTGGATGGTAATTATCTACAGTTTGTCTCAGTCAGCTCTCTCTCACCTGCCCTCCCTCCCTCCCGCTCTCTCTCTCTTCCTCCCTCCCTCCCTCAGCAGCAAACAGCACACCCGTCATTAAATAAGTCTGATAATGATGCCTTTACCTATCCTTCTGGTTTCTTTTCTAAAGAACACCTACTTTTCCAGACCCAACACAAGTCTGAGCAAATAGTACTTGCCTTATTCCCTATAACGCTTTAAGAAGAGAAAATGACATATATCAGTATACTGCTTTTTCACATGTGCTACTTAAGTATGTACAACTAGGGATGTCCAAACCTACAGTACTGAAATATTTAGCTCTTTTGAAATATAACATTATTTCTTTGGGTCCTAGAAAGCTTATGAAGCACTCTAAAACTCAAATCACTAAACAATCACAAAATTAAATGTGGTGTTCAGTTCATATTACTATCATTTGGCAAAATTAAGACACATATTCAATATCATGCTGACTTGTAATAGGCAATTCTAATCTAAATACGATATGAAGATACAGGGACATTTATATCCATTTGCATATATGTGGTGTTTTATCAATACCAAATATATTATATATAAGTAATACAATGTAATTTGTGAGACCACCCCTACAGATATGGTAGAATTAGAAAAAAAACACCCCCTTATATGAACTGAGAAATCGGGTGGCAACAGGATGCAGAAACGTTGTCAGAGGGATAATCTGCATCTGACAAGTAGGTCACATCTTATTCAAACTAATGATTAATTTGTAAAGAACAACTCAATTTTTGTCAAAATAGTTCAATACTATAAATGTCGATATAAAAATGTAATTTCAGACACAAAAAATCAACATGCTAAAAAGCGACAAACTCAAACTGCAATGTATCCTCAGAAATACCTAAAATATCTAAAAATGCAGCAATTAATTTTTACAAATCAAAAAGTCAGATAAGCATAAAAAACACAACTTCCAAGTCATTAAATTAGAGAACAGAATTCAAAACAGGATCTAAATTAGGATTAAATTAGCTCACTAACAATATGTATTTTTTACAACTTGAAAAACCTGTAAATGATTTTCATGCAATTAATAAAAAATCTAACTAATTTTGATATGTTCATTAGTAGGCCTTCTAAGGTTTAATCCCTTTTTGCCAAATAAGTCCTGCTTGAGCTGTTGCTAGAGCAGAGGCTGGAGTATCTCATACAAAACAAAAAATTACCCAAAGTCTGCAATCAAACAGCATAGCAACGTGAACACACATAGATAAAGGCCTCCAACACTGATCAGTATGCAATGTACTGAAGTATGTTTGCTTTCTTATCTAACTGTTCATCTTTGGTGTGATCCCCCTCCATAAGTACACGAAACAGAGTGTACTTTGCAATTCTACAATAAAACATCCAATATTATACACATCAGCAAGCTCAAAATATAAACTGCAGACTGCATTAAATATATTGCCCTCAATCATTTAAGTAAAGCACAAACATTATCGCTTGAACAAACAGCTCACAACCTTTTAACTGTAATCTCGCCGGGTGAGGCCTTACAAGCTCCAGGACAACAAAAGTCTGGTTCACAACCAAGTTCATATCACAGCAATTGTGCTCTTCAAACAAAAGGATATTTGTCATGTAAACATACTTACATTTAATCCAAAGGCTTAGTTTGCACTGGCTTAGGATAGTCGCCAGGCCAGTCTAGCCCTGCTCTCTGTTCCTGGTCACCTATCTGTTCTCTGCCCACTGAGAATGTACCATAAGTTGCAAAGGTTGACACACTTTAAGCAACGCTGGCAATAATAATGCTCAAAGTAATGATTAAACTGTCAAAAGAACATAAAAGCATACAAATTCAGACACTGTTAAAAAGTAATATGGTAAAAAGGGCAACGTTCAGATTCAGGTAACCTCTGAAAAATGTCTAATGTCTCAACACTTAAATACTCCAAGGTACATTCTGAACTGCAAAAAGCTTCATGATATTGGATTTCATCCGACCAGATTGAAGCCACATTTTTAGGTGGTTTAAAATCTTTTTCTGAACATGTGAGACGAAATCGAAATGTATTTAATGTGGTTTTTTGATCATTCCAGAATGGCGCTTCTAAGCCAAGTCGATGCTGCAATCCATATCATAGCTCAAAAGAGAACTTAGATATTTAAAAGACATTCAGGCAGATCTTTGTTGCTGTGCAACATAGTGTTGCTGTTGCTAAAAAGTACAATACGGTGGTAAAATGTAGCATGACTGTTGTGCAGTTGAAGAGTAATCTAGGCTCATAAATAAACCTACTGTTTTGCTAAGCTCCGCCCCTCCTCAGTGTACTCACTGTTACTACAGCAACCAATCGCTCTACTATACAAGCCAGTACAACTACAGTCTGACTCTTCAGTGTTCAGATTTCTGCGTTCACAATACTCTCATGCCCTCATGCCCCAAAAACAGCTTTAGGTAGATGGAACATGCCAAAATAACATCCATATGAAGGCAGGACCCAAGGCTCCCCAGCAGGACGTTTCCCAGATGATCAAACTGCCTCCGCTGGCTTCTCTTCTTCCCATAGGACAGCAACAAACAACCCTGTCAGGCCACCTTTCCCTATTGATCCATAGTCCAGTTTTAATGCTCACATGTAGGAACTTTCTGTGGTGGACAGGGGTCAGCATGGGCACTCTGACCGGCCTGCAGCCCTATACACAGTAAGCAATGATGAACTGTGTGCTCTGGCATCGTTCTATGAGGTGGTGGTGGCCTAGTGGGTAGAATACTTGCCTCTGGACCAAGAGGTTATGGGTTCAAATCCTACTAATACTGGGTTCAAATCAAATACTAATGTGGGCTCGTTGGAAAGGCCTCCTGGAGATATACTGAACTGTGGAGTTTGAAGTGTCTGAATGCTTGCAGCGCAGAGAAAAAAGTGCTTCCAGGTCGGCTACAGCCTGCCCCCTTATGTAAAAACACCTAGAAAAAATATATTTATTGCCGCAAAAACAGGTGGAGGAAATTTGCAGTTTCCGTGTTGTTGAGGGGATTTCTATGTTAAACTATGAGTTCAGTTCTCAAAAATAAAATAAAAACACCGACTTAATACTAGGACATATACCACCGCAAGGACACTCTCATTAATGCAAAGCACTGCTCTTTTGAAACATGAAAAGTTTCACTGCTGGTAGTCCCCCTTTGTGGAGACCTTTAGAAAAGAAAACGCAAAAACAACACAAATACCAACAAATCTCATACAATTAAATTCTGAATGGGATTTTTCTCTCTGTTTGGCAATACTAATCCAGCCATGCTAGATGTGAAAGAACATCTAGGACAGGTCAGTTGAGGTCATACGAGGTCAAGCTTTTGTCAGAGCATTTGTAGCCTTGTCTTGCCACTGGTCTGAGACCATTTCTTTCATCTTTTCATGTCTATATTTTTATCTTCTGAAGGTGGCTTTGTTCTCAGACGAGCTCCTCCACGTCCTCCTTATCTTCCACATCAACATAATTCTGTTCCGACTGCACACAAAATCAGTGTCTCGGTCTCCATATTGTGTTTTCATTGAAGGGGTCAACGTCCAGGGCTTTGACTGCTTTGAATGGCAAAAGCGCAGTCAAATTTTGAAGGCGATTTGCTAGAGACAGATTAAACCCAATCGTATACTGTGACAATGTAATAAAGTCTGATGTTAAGTGCACTGAAGACTTTCTCTGGCCTTTAACCTCTTAAACTTCAGGGTTTTACTTAAGAAAAAGAAACTGAAGTGAAATGTCCAAATACAGGCACTTGTCATGGAAGCTAAATGTACATTTAACACAGTTGTGTTACTAGTTTGATATAAACGTGTAAACTTAAATATCTATAGACGCCTGGAGAAGCAGTTCACAAAGGGTTTTACATTTCTCAAACATTTCTATGTAAATCGTTTTAAATAATGCTCAGAGGACATGCATGTCAATCTAAACCCACAGTTGCAGCTTAGGGCAACTTGATTTCATAAGCATTTTAAAAGAGAACTAAAATGACCACATGCACTTCAAGCTAAAACTAATTTTATAGTCAACCACAATTGAACTATTGCAATAAACTGGTCCTTACGTTACAGCTCATATACAAACTAACACGCAAAGCAGTGAACTGCGAGATGCAAGATGCAATTATGTCTTAATTGCTTGTGATTTAAAGGTTCAAAGTTAAAGACGTCTCCATAGGAAACAAAACAGATAAGTACTTCTTTGAGCTGCTTTCTCAAGTCCCCTTCAGGCAAACATTAGCATCTCTTAGAGCCCACTCTTATCTTTGCCTTGGCTAAAGAAGCAGAGGCTACTAAGTTAATGTTTTTAGAGATAATGTTATGCTGTCTAGGAGTTCACCTTTTTTTGACATCTGGCATTAAACCTTTTAGCGTAATATTCAACTGTACGCTTTTATTACTGTGTGTAAGTTTACACTTTCACAAGATCACAAGATCTCAGTTTACACTTTTTATTGCAGGATCTGAGCTTACAGTTTTTACGAATTAACGCATTTTTGTACATCTTCAGGATTTAGTACGTTTAAACTTTTCAGTACATCTCCAAAATGAACACGTTTTAGCATTTTTTTTAGTAAACTATGTGAGTTTATGCTTTCACAACAAGATACGAGTCCCGGGGATTGATTGTAGTGTAATAGTAGTTTTTACTCCTACTTTTTTTTGTTTTTGTATGGTTTGTGTATATTTTCTACAGTATGTAGCAGAGAGCTTTTATGGCAGTACTGTTTAAATACAAAGGTGTTCTGAAGTGTACAGACGTCTTTATTTCAGCCTTTAGTGTGTCAGTAGAGAGTGTAAATTCAAAGCTGTTCTTTATTTCAGCTCTACTTTAGCTCAACAAAGTCCCGTCTACGGCAGGTCTCAATATTTCACAAAGTAAACACCTGTTGTATTGTATAGGTTGTATTAAAAGTTTAAAGTAGCAACTCTCTAATATACAATATAAATAAACATTAATAAACATAAGCTTTACCTGAGCAGCCGAACACGTGCGCGTCCTGCGGTGAATGAGCAGGTGCACGAGAACACAGAGTTCTCCCTGCAGCAAGAGGCAGCGCCACGCCCCCTTCCAGCTCTTTCAATTCTTATTGGTCAAAAACGTCACCCCGCCCTCCAGAGCAACAGTTGCTAGTCGAGCGTCCCTGCAAAGTCAATGGCAACGCTGGTAGAGATCAGCAACGCTGAGTCCGTTGTTTATCACCTTGATCTCACATCAGAGATGTCTTCCAGGGAGGTGGAATGGTTTTCCATCCACATTGGTAAACTCATCAGGTACAATATACAGACAAAAGTATTGGGACACCTGACTATCACATCGAGGGTCTTCAATGGCATTGTGTTCAAATACATACTTTAATATGGCGTTGGTCCCCAAACAGCTTCCACTCTTCTTGGAAGAGTTTCCACAAGACTTTGGAGTTTCTGTGGGAATTTGTGCCCATTCATTCTGCAGAGCATTTGAGGTCAGACACTGATGTTGGTAGAGGAGGTCTGGCTCGCTATCTCCGTTCCAGTTCATCCCAAAGGTGTTGGATGGGGTTGAGGTCAGGGCTCTGTGCTGCCAGTCAAGTTCTTCCACATTGAACTCATCCAGCCATTTTTTTATGGAGCTTGCTTTGTGCACTGGGGCAAAGTTATGCTGGAATAGAAGGTTCTTCCCCAAACTGTGTCCACGAAGTTGGAAGCGTGTTGTTGTCCAAAATGTCTTGGTTTGCTGAAGCATTAAGCTTAAGCCCTTTACAGGAAGTCAGGGACTGATCCCCAACACTTTTGTCCATATATGCTATATGTTACAAGTTCTGAGTCTTTAGTAGTCAGTGGTCACAGTGCCTCCTCCTGGTGGTCTACTTTCCCACTGCCTTCAGTTCTATTCTGTGTCTGACATGCTGCTCTCATTGAATAACACAACAGTGTGAGATCAAACCATTCAACCTCTGAAGAAGCTGATGACCAGGTGCAGGTTTATGACAGGTAGGCTGTAGTTGGAACTAGGCTCTCTGAAGGGTATATTTCTTAGACCACTGGTCTAAGTGGTCATATATTTTTATCATTTAATGAATTCATTGTTATTATTATTTTTACCAGGGCTGCCAATAATTCAGAGGATAATTTACCAACTGCATCTACCCCATAAGTATGATACAACTGCAGTAAAATCACTCTGATTTTATTGTTGACTTTTTCATTCAGTCAAAAAGCATACAAAAAACATAGAATAGAACTAATACATCCTAAAATGATGTAAAACGGTCATAGTTCACAAAAGTATAAATACATATAAAATTGTAGCACCACTTAAGAAGAACAATTTTGCTCCATTAACTATAGATTCAGTGGCTCTAACACAGGGACAAGAGTGATAACACTTTTATTTAATACAGTATGGCCAGTGGTGTCACTGTAAATCCGATTTCACCCAGGGCTGCTTAGTCATACAGGTCTCGAAGCACTGCACTCCTGTAGAAAAAGACCATCGAATAATGTGTTAATGTAGATGAATAACAGGCAAATTATGAACAGAGCAAGCATTTATCAGAAACATGAGCCCAGTGTGACATATTAAATGTGCACAAGGAAATGCAATTATTATTCATGAAGTGGACTGTTCTCTGGGTCTCTAAAAGGCACTTTCAGAGTATAATTTCAATTAACTATACACATAGAACATTAAGTTTACACACCTCTCATTTGTCTACTCAAAATTTGAGGCCTGTGCAGCTTACAAATATATTCATATATCCCAACAATAAGCATTGTGTAAACTGCACACCTGTATCATTCCACTTTGAGCTGGCAAGTTATTAAAAATAGACTTATAGGCTTATTTGGTTTCTGGCACGGCATGACATACTATATTCCAAAGTATAGTATTATATAGTGACATTCTATACATAAATGAATAGAAAAATAAAGTTATGTGACATAGTTTTATATAGCTGTGTGACATGCAGTGAAACCAAATAAGCAAGTCTACTTGTTAGCTATGATAGCCTTCTAGTTCTGATTTGGCTGATTGACTACATTTGGAAAATTGTGTGAATTTGATTCTTTGTGTTACTGAGTCTGAGCTGCCAGTACCTGTTGGGTGAGTGTTCATACGGTAGGTGGTCTGGTGAGGCGTGAAGGGAGCGCTCGGGGGACCAGGATGTGTGAGGGCTGAGAGAGCGACGAGAAGGAGAGGTGGAGCGTAGTGTGGAGGAGAGGAGTGGAGAGCGCAGAGATGAGGAGAGGCCCAGCCTTCGCAACTCCTGCACTGCACGCTCCCTGAGAGAGAGAGACAGAGAGAGAGAGAGACAGAGAGAGAGAGAGACAGACAGAGAGAGACAGAGAGACATAGAGACAGAGAGAGAGATAGAGACAAACAGAGAGACAGAGAGAGAGAGAGACAGAGAAACAGAGAGAGAGAGACAGAGAAAGTGAGGGAAATGAGAAATATTTTTATTAAGTTTAAACCTGACAAGAAACTGTATCATGTTTTACACATATAAAGTAGTAAAAGCTTGCAACAGGTATAACATTTAATTTTAAAATGTAATCTTATTAATCAGTTTGTGGTTCTATAACCACAGCACTTAAAAAAAAACAAAGAACAAAAGTTTCATGTATTCTTTTTAATAACATACCAAAAATAGCCACATCAAAGTGAATCAGTGACTCACATCCCCAAGAAAGATGCACTCGCCATGTTCACTGTTCATTACTGAATTATGTCCTTAAATCTGTATCTCAATGATTTATATATAGTCCATGCTTGAAGCCCACTCTCATATTAGTTTCATTGTACAGCAGTTACCAAATAATGAATATTCTCAAGAATAAGATTTGAATAGTGATAATTGAAAAGTAAACCTAAAATGTTTTTGTTACTGTTAATTGTTAATTGGCTGGAGCAAGTCAAATCAAAACACAGTTGCAAACAAAATTCAGAGCTTCAGACGGTTCTCTCACCTCTCAAAGCGCTCAGTGGACAGTTGCCTCCTGGTGGCCTCCAGGTCGGCCTCCAGCTGTGACGATCGAGTCCTTAACTGAGCCATCTCTCTGCTATGAGTGCTCCTGAGAACAGCACAACAGAACAGAAGACGGGTTCCCAAACTTAACTCACAGCCCACAAATGACCACAAAAGCATCAATGGCCCACAAGAAGATTTAACTGACCTAACCAATCGAAACTGAAAATACTATCTATCTCATATAGCCTACTGAGTTTATGATCATTGAACATGATGAACACCAAACACATAAGAAATGTTTTTCAGCCATTTATCCATAACATATAACATTCAAAAAGAAGGATTGTACCCTGAACAAATTAATCCTGTCAGTCTAACCTAAATATGTTTTATTTTTGCGAGTTTACAAAAACAATATTGGGAAAGACGTTTGCTTAGTCTATATGTTGCAATAAAGTTTCATGATTATGTTAAAAAAATGCCCTCCTTGCAGTACTACAGAATTTAACCAGGTTATCATTATCCTGATAACTTTAAAATAATGTCAAACAGACAAACAGATATAAAGTGTAAAAATGAATGCTATTTTCATTATAATTTTTATGTTGCAATGACTGTGAAAACCTCAACTTAATAGAATAGAACAGAATGGAAATACATTTGCTCTGCAACTGACCTATCAATTTTCTGCCCATAAATGTATTCCTAGTTTTTGTAGAGGCTGGGCAAACGCTGCACACTGTTGTCCAAAATACAATTCAATGAAATGAGAAACAGTTCAAAGCTCAGTGATTCTCAAAAGACATCATTTTTTCTAAATGGTTCATTCTGTGTTTATGAAAAAAGAACATGCAGCCTCCACCTAGCTTGTACCTTGTAGGTCTAAAGTTTTATCACGTCTGTGAATGTCACTAATGTTGCTTATATGCTTCCTTGCAGCTGAAGTCTGGATTTTTTCATGTGGTTTGGCAAAATGTGAGTCTGTGTCTTTCTGACTGCCGTAGCCCAAAGTGAAAGCAAATGACTTTGGCGGTCAATAATAATAATATTATGGCAGTCTGCCCAATTAAGGTCTGCACGGAAAACACATTGTGTGTGAGTGTGTGTGTGTGTGTATGTGTGTGTGTGTGTGCGTGCGTGCGTGCGTGCGTGCACTTACGCCTTGCTGTCAGCCACAGTAAGTTTGTCTCTGAGCAGATGAATCTCAGTGAGCTTCTCCTGAGAGCTGAGTTGCCTCTGTAACTCCTTCTCCCTCGTGCTGGTCAGCATGGCCTCCAGACTGCGCGCCGACGCCCTTTCACTTACCAGCTGCTTTCTGAGGACCTCCAACTCAGAACGACATGCATCCATCTCCTGCTGTAGCTATGATCAAAAAGATCACACATATAAACAAAAGAATGAAAACAAGTTACTGATTATTTCATACATACATTTGGTATCAATTGGTCAACACTGCTGAAAGGCAGAGCAAGTATTTCAAAGTTTGAGTATATCTAAGTTTTCTGTCAAACTATGGCAGCAAAAGGAATATCCCTTATGATGATAGGATGTCCTGCCTATGATTCAAGTCCTTTAAGATCAAGAGCCTTCAGATACTGATCCAGATCCAATATTTGTATGTTTCGATACAGTCAACAGTGTACACTTGCTGACCAGTGTACTAGGCTACCAGATGCCTACATGGTAAATTATGCTCATCTGACCAGGGATGTGACATTTCAAGCTAGTTCGTTTGACTTTAACCACAAAAGAAACACCATCCTTGCATGTACTACAAGTACAAGTCATCAGCATTTGAAAGTTGTGTACGTTGTGGATAATGGCACCTCTACAACAGTGGGGTATTTATAGCACAGTTGGAGCCAAACTATGAAAACTGTATAAATGATATAGTGCTTAATAAATGATGACACCCTGCAAATATGTACACATGCATTGTCTATAGGCTGGCATACAAACTACCATGTGTGTCACTCATGTAAGAATTTGTGTAAGCATGCTGACTTTTACAGTACATACGGAATCTTTGCCGGTGTCCAGTTTGACACAAAGGTCCCGGATGTTCTCCAGGTCATGATTTGCTTGTGAGCGCTCATCCTGTGCCTGCCGCAACTCCTCCTTCAGCTGTGCCAGATCAGTATTGCAGCTTCGCTCAGCATTAACAGCCTGCCAGTGACACATTCCGAGAAAGTCAACAAAATCTGCCCTGGAAGCAACTGGAACTTGTTTATATCTACACTGATCAGAGTGAAATGTATCACCAGGTGTAGCAGGAGCTTTCTGTGAGCTACCATGTTTTGTCATTATTTTGCTGCCCATTTTGTTTTTGTTATATGTGTTTAATGATCAAGCGTTTGCACACACATTCATGGGCTTTACATAGAAGGTGAAGACGATTCCTGAAGTTCTCTCGGACAACAATAATGTGAATTGGTTAAAAGTTGCAGAGCTCTAGCAAAGGCCTGCTAGTAAAAGTCAGCAGTTACTTGAACAGAGTTACAGGACTAAAAGATAGCAGCCGGAACAACTGTTGAACAGCAAACAATAAGTAATAATCTCTATTCCTACATTCTACACAAAAGTCCTCGGCAAGACAAGACAAAGACAACAAGACCGTGACCATAAACTAGACAAAACCCCCAAACTGCAATAAAAATAACTCAAGATTGGTTGAGGGTGCCTGCATGGCCTAGCCAATCAACTGATTTGCATCCTATTAAAATAAAGTCCATTAGAGAGACCTTCATAACCTTGGGGAGTTGATGATGTTTTGGAAAATTCATGGATAAAAATTCAAGAAAGCTAAATAATTCTTACCATAGATTCTTCAGTGCTTATTTCCACAATTGTTTCAAAAACAGTGTTGCAAATACCAATATTACTAGTGTATGGTGTTTTAATACTTTGTTTTAACACATGATTGCATAGTATTTGTTCTAGAGCCAGACCGATTTATCGGCAGGCCAATATTATCGGCCGATATTAGGCATTTTCCAAACTTTCGGTATCAGCATTTATAATGGCCGATAAATGAATATTTCAAAAATAAAATAAAAACGGATGAAACACCCTTCAACC
>JBBPDC010053354.1:0-11306 GCA_037974485.1 Hemigrammopetersius urotaenia
GTGATGGGGAGAGGGAGGACCACCCTACCCACCCAGAGAGAGAGAGAGGACAGTTATACTGAGTGATGGGGAGAGGGTGGACCACCCTACTCACCCAGAGAGAGAGGACAGTTATACTGAGGTGATGGGGAGAGGGAGGACCACCCTACCCTCCACTGTTAACCAGACCTTTACTTTTTCCCATTATAAATTCCGTCTCATGAAGTCAAGGACATGTTGAATTAAGTTGAAGGAAGGCTGATCATTATCAGGGTTGATTATCAGGGTTGGGCCATAAAGAGTGTACCCGTATCAATCTCTTTTCTTTCTTAAAGCACATGCGAAATGACTGCAGACCTAATCCCATTTCCTGCCTTTGTAATGGGCCTGCTTCTCCTGCTGGAGTCCCTGGCCTCAGTACAGATCTAATCCTTTTACCTTTCATTATCAGCCTCCTATATGGAGCTCCTGAGGCTGCTATCACTGCTTTAACACTGCACACACTCACCCAGCGCTGAACTAAATCAAAGTTTTAGCAAAATGGCCATCACCACGTGTCCTTTGTTCCTGGGGAAAGAACTTTCTGCATTTATAATGAAAGATGAAGGTTTTGGAAATTAATTAATTTCATTAAAAATGCTGCACAACAAAATTCAATTCAATAAAGTAGGGATCTGATAAGAAATGGGCTTAAGTTGCACACCTGGCTCAGACAGACAGCAACAGGTTTTCTATGGGTTTAATTGCAGTCACTGTTAAAGCTGCATTGACTTTTGTTATTGGCTAATATCACAGGTCAACAATTTTTTTTGTAATCATCAGAAACCACAGCACACTTTTCTAAACCAGTTTTTCATGCAGATTTCAGATCTGCTTTCAGTTATTTTCAGTCACATCAACTTTTTGAATGCTGAGTAATATTAGATCTGCAATACACTTGCATGTGGTTTTTATTAAACCGCAGCACCAATCAAGAACTGTTTCAATATTTTCAGGGTGAAGTCAGACAGGCCACACTATGGCATAGATATAGATCTGAAATCAGCATGAAAAACACTACAAGTGTCTCGGACTCGAGTTGCACTTAAGCCACACAAAAAAAAACAACAACTTGTGACTTGACTTTAGACTCGTCCTTAACGACTCGAGCTCGGGTGCTGTGACTCGTCAGTCATAACTCGTAAAAAATGTTAATTCATGGAAATATTTATATTTATTTAAATCTTGCACTCTTTCCAACGACCCAAAACCGTTCACCTCACCCCGGTGTCCCATTACTTTTGTCCGAAGTGAACGGTTTTCAGCTAATCGTTGGAAAGGGGTCACCGAGCCCCATCTAACTGTGGAGTTTCACATTTAGAGTGAGAGATATATTTATATATTTAGATTTAAGATCATTTAATGCAAGTCCTCCATGTTGGTGAGGGCAGATCACAGCACGCAGCCCCACCCCCTGCTAAGTAACAGCCAGTTGTAATCACGGGGCGTGGCCAATTATCATATCTTCTAAACATTTAGAGCTCAACATTTACAGCTCAAACATCTCACATTTAGAGTCACCGTTTGTAAACATTGCCACTCAAAG
The DNA here is from genome assembly GCA_037974485.1 of Hemigrammopetersius urotaenia. Lineage (NCBI taxonomy): Eukaryota > Metazoa > Chordata > Actinopteri > Characiformes > Alestidae > Hemigrammopetersius > Hemigrammopetersius urotaenia. The sequence goes on from JBBPDC010053354.1 coordinate 1,565, forward strand.
ACTTGAGACTTGAGAAATGACTTGTGAGCATCTCTGACAGAACCCACATAAACTTATCTCTGATGATTTTGACCTGTTGACCTGCGTTATTAGTTTGCTTGCAGCTGTGTTTGTTTTACTGAGGGTCGTACTGGGGATTTAGCAGTGAAAGGGAAAATAAATTCACAGGGGATCTGCTACAGACCACAAAAACATCAACACATAACTTTTTCCAGTTGCCTTTCTCATCCTACATTACTGTAATCATCTCCTTCCAAAGGTGGTTTTCAATACAGATCTACACATCCTACAGGACACGAGGACATCATCACTGATCTGCAGTAGCCACCGGTAATCTCCTCTAGCCGCCACAGTCATCACAATCACACACTGTGGAGACAGGTGGGCTCTGGAATTGCCAATCTGCAGTCCAGAAGGTGGACTTTATCTCGGCCTAGGCATCACCCTGCTCCCTGACTCTGACAGTGACTTAGATCATTCCTGAAAACTCAACGACTCCAGCTGCCCTCACCTCTGCATTTACCTTCTCCAATTCTCTGTGATGGATTTGTAGAGAGGGTGGCACAGGCCTGCTTCTATAAAGAGTGTCACGTTTCAGTCCACCCTTTCCTGTACTGTTACTGCATAATTCTCAAATAAACTTAATGTCATTTAATGTCCTCCCTGTCCTCTAGGCAAGTTCTTGATTTGTCACAGTTAATCAAGCACAACATGTAGTGAAATGTGTCCATGAGAATTAAATTATATATAAAGAGGCTAAATTAACAGAAAACAATATGCAGAATAAAGTATATTCCACATAAAGAAACGTTACGAATACAAGCGAAATGTATACAGGGGGATACATTTGAATAGGAATGGAATAGAATATGGAATAGATTCTCACATTCTAACAGATCTGTCCTGCTCAGGGTGTCTATGTAGCAACAGTATCATCTGCATTTATCAAGGCTGCTGGTCAGTGGCGGTTTTAGACTGTGGGGGTGGGGCCAGTGTGTGTTTAGGGGGGCACATATAATAACAAAACAGGTCAAAATTTTATTTTATATATTTTATTATACACAATAATCACCCAGAAGTCGCAGATTCAGCGTGTGCTCTCGCGTGTGTGTGTGTGGCACTTTAAGCAGTCCGTCTAGAACACACGTAGCGGTAGTTCCGTTCTTTGGGCCAGCACATGTCGCGATAAGAAATGAATACTTAAATCATTGGGTGTTCAGTGCAGGGGCCATAAAACCTGTCTAAAACCTTGTTTGCAGCTGGTGGCCTAGCGGTTAGGGTGTTTGCTCTGCAACCAGAAAGTTGCGGGTTAGATTCCCAAGGCTGCTAAGTACCTCTGAGGTTCCCTTGAATAAGCTCCCCAGCTCCTACTTGTCTCACTTGGTGAATGGATTAAATGCAGCGGAAGATTTTTGTGCAGCGCTGTGGGGTGTTTATGTATGACAAAATGTTCACTTTCACTTCATATAATGGGGTTCTCCACTGACTGGTACCAGCTCAGTTCGGTTCTACTCTGTTCAGTTTGGTTTCGGACCTACAGTTTTCCACTACAGCTGGTTGCTATAGCAACCAAACATTCTGAGAAGCTGCCAGAGCGAAGCGCTCTAAGCTGAGGTAAACAACCCGGCATCATTACAATCGCCAGCATGGATGGAATCAGAGGGGTTTTATTTCTTATCCTTGGTTTGTGGCTATTTGCCACAAAACGGAGACAATTGGCACCAGACAAGGCTTAAAGAAGCTACGTTAGCCTAATGCTAACACTAATGCTAACGTTCAGTCAACAACACTGGCGTAACCATAGTGACCACCAGTCAGTTACCTCCAATATGTACATGTTATCATTTAGTATCGGTTCAGCACACTTGGCACCTCAGCCAAGGTGGCACCAAGAATTGTAAAAGTGACAGAGAAGCTTCATGCAGCCAATTTATTAATGGTCCTGATTCTTCTAGGCCTCAGAGCAGCGTCAAACACAAAAATCTCCAGTCTGTCTGCACTAATGTGGTTTGGTTCATACCTATACAGGTGCATCTATCAGGTAACATGGAGGAGATCACATCAACTCCATGAAAAATCTCCAGTGGGGTCTCACAGTGGTGTTGCCTCGTCTTCTCTTTACACTTTCTGCATCTTGGCATATCTGGCTGGCATCTCTTCTCAGCTGATAGCCCATCAACTGAATCTAAATCCAGGCACAGTCTCTCTTCATGTCTAAGCCTGACGACCTCAATTTGCTTTGGGTTGGCTTTCCATTTGGCCCACCTGGTCATTGCAGCTGATCTAGAATTCAGCTCCATGTCTTGTTTTCAACTTTACATCACTCCACTGCTGCATTAAAGACTCTTCTCTGCTCTAGCACTTAAGTGGTGTATCGAGCTTTTACTCGCTGTCTTTAAACCCTGATGGCGACCCGCATCTTTGTATTTATATGAGTAATAATCCAGCACTTGCTGAAATTGCCTTTAACTGCACTTATTGTATGAGCACTTTGAGATGTTCTGTAATTGGACTTATGTCTTTAACTAGTCTGTGCATCGGTACCGTGAAGGGGTGGCGGTAGCTCAGTGGGTAGGATACTTGCCTCCAGACCAAGAGGTCACAGATTTGACTCCTACCTCCAGCACACCACCACTGGGTCCCTGAGCAAGACCCTTAACCCCAAGTTGCTCCAGGGAGACTGTCCCCTGTAGTTAGGGAATGGAAGTCGCTTTGGATAAAAGCGTCTGCTAAATGCCATAAATGTAAATAAATGTCTCTTATGTGTTGTACTAGCTTTGCATACATGCTCTGAGTAGACAGAAAGTCACTTTAAGAAGTTTAAGATAAAATAAAATAATATAAGATGAGAAGAAATGAGAATAGATAAGATAAATTGCAGAAATGTCTAATGTCTTTTCTGTTTTGTTTTGGGGTTTGGGACTTGTGTTATTAAAGCGTGTCTGTCTCGTTTGTTTACATTATGTGTTTCAGCTGACTGTGTGCTCAGAGTAAATGAGATTTGAGTTGCTATTGGAGTTTTGAGATTGATGGACCTTAGTGTCGGTCACGGGCGTCGCCACTATTCAATCTGAAGGGGGCGTGTCCCCTTCACATTTCATAATTATTTATTTGGAACCCCCTCCCCCCTCCCCCCCATTTAACATAAAACATTACTTCACCCAGCGCTGTTTCACGAAAGAATCCATTCCATTTATTCGATAGTAGAATACACACCGCTGGAACAAGGCTGATCCTGGATCAGTAACTCAGCCCCACTGTGAAGGGAAACAGTGGAAACCTCTGCCCTAGGAAATTAATGAAACTAAACAATGAAATATTAGGTGTAGCTTTGCCTTATTCAGGCACTTAAACTTATTCAGGCACTCTCGGTTCAATATTTGCTCCCTCCCCAGACAAAATTTTCTCCAACTGAAATATTGTGTTACATCTAAAACTAAATAAAAATATACACAAAATTTAAATTAAAATGTACCCATAATGTCATTGTCGGTGATAAACTGGGTCACATTTATTTTTATTATCTTAGGCACAGCAGTGGGTATTAAACCAGGCTGATGAAGATCTGGCCTAGTTGAGTGAGTTCTTGTTAAATATAAAAGTGAGTTATTGTCATTAAGTCACTTTTGTAGGTCAAATTTGGTGTTTAACAACCTGTTAAAAATACACCAGGAAATTCAGACACCCCCGTCCCCCCACCCACATTCTGAATGCCTCTGACGCCCCTGGTGTCGGTCCACCCTCATGCTGGCTTTATTCCGATGTTCTCCTGTTGTACATGTTTTGTTTCTGGCCCTCATGCCTTTTGCTTTGTGGTTAAGTAAAAGAGATATGAGAGAGTCATGATATCAACCACCCCACATTTAAAAGCTTCTACAACAGCAATGAAACAATGAAACCTGTCTAGAATCTACTTGTCATTTTTGAAATGTTTGAATGTTAATGTGTACAATTCGTTTATGGATATATCATGCTAATTACAAACATTCAGTATCTAATTCTATCAAGACAGCATGATATACGTTCGATGTCTGTTACCCTGACACTCAGGACCGTGTAACTTTAATCAGTAGATTTTAACCTTCTAGCTTTGGTTTTTTCACTTCATCAATGACATTCACCAACAGCAGCTCTTATTCTTCTGCGAGAACCTCCACAAAATACATCTATCGGCATTTAAAACATTCAGAAATGCAGAAGCAGAACAGAATCCACGTAATCACATCTACTCTATTAGGTTGGACGGGACGTTGTTGGAGCTACATGAGAAAAGCATTACAGCACCTTCAGTTCCAGCGTTCGGTGACAGGAGAAATTAGGGAGCAACATGTCAAGGAGAGATATGGGGGAAGAGAGGCAAAAACAGTGGCAAAAAAAAGCTTTTAATTTCATTTCAGACTGAAAGCACGTCTGCATTTTTGTTTTCGCCTGATTTCAGAGCAGGGTCGTTTCCACACCTCACCAAAGGAGCTTTCTCTAAAATGAATTTAGCCGAGACTAATGGGTTGATTTAATCAACTTGCCCCATATACATTTAACAGGAGCAGGGAAGGAAAGTCAGGCCCATCACCCGAGTGGTTGCTACTAATGGAAGCTACCAAAGCTAATGGAAGCCTAAGACCGACTGCCTGCATTTTTTTGAAGAAGTTGGTGGTGGAGGTGTTTTTGGTGGTCATCATATTGGCTGATGACACAAACATGGTGGTCTTGAACAGTGGGAACAATAAAGAGGTGCAGTGGCTCACAGGCTGGTGCAGAACCAACAACCTTGCTCGGAATGTTGACAAAGCAAAAGACAAAATATCAACAGCTCCTCTGTGGAGATCATCCAGAGCAAGTTTTTTGGTGTTCTCATCATGACTCTAGAGTAGATAGGGCAGACAGCTTAGAACAGTGGTTCCCAAACCATTTTTCCTTGAAGCCAGGCCCCCAAACCGACTCCTACCCACATAGACGCACAAGAATGAAGTGATTAATTACAACTTTTATTACTTTTTTATTCCTTTTAAAACTTTTATTTGCAGAACTAAATCTTTGTAAGCCCGTGTAAGTCCAGCAGACTCACACTATCACGGGTAAAGACTTGAAAAAGTGCAACACTATATGAACAAAAGTATTGGAACCCTGTTTCTCAGGGTTTAGGGACTAGGCCCATTACTTCCAGTGAAAGAGAATCTTAATGCTTCAGCAGACCAAGACATTCTGGACAGCAAAATGTTTCAACTCGGTGGACCCAGCTCCATAAAGACATGCTGGTGGAGTTCAGTGTGGAAGAACGTGACTGACCACACAGAGTCCTGACCTCAACCCCATCCAGCACCTTTGGGATGAACTGGAACGGAGATTGTGATCCAGACCTTCTCCTCCAACATCAGTGTCTGACCTCATAAATGCTACAGAATGAATGGAGCACAAATTCCCACAGAAACTCCAGAATCTTGTGGAAAGTCTTCCAAGAAGAGTGAAAGCAGTTATAGTTGCAAAGAGGGACCAACTCTATAATTAAACTCCATATTAAACTCAATATTAAACTCCAGTGTCATTACAGCCCCTGGAATGTAAACATTTTGATTGGAAACAATTGCTAAAGGGTCAGAGTAAGAGATTTAAGAGGGATGAATGGATGGATGGATGAAAGGATGTTTGTTTGGATGGATGGATAAATGGATGGATGGATGGATGGATGGATGAATGGATGGATGGATGCTGGCTCTCTCACAGCAGATGATCGTCTGCATCATTGTGTTTCTATGAGCATCTCTCTGTTGAAGTTCATCCATATCTAACTGTTCTCCTTGATCCTCTAAGCAAAGTCAAGTGGAAACATTGACATTAGCATGCAGAATGCTGCGTGTTTTCACATAAGGAGGGCATTTCAAACAGGGACAAGAGCATCATGAAACGCATCTATTTCTGTTTGGCCATTTGATGGCAATTGAATAGATGTGAGGTTCTGAATTTATTGCCCTTCTCTCCTTCCTCCAGTTTGTCCTTGAATGAGGCCCCATTTAAAGCCTTTTGTCATTTATCATTAAGATCAGGAACTGTTTGAATCATCATTTGTTTCCTCTCCAAACCCACCAGAGGAGTCTCTGAGTGTTTATGGATAAAGTTGATGACGGTAAAATAGTGGAAAATCGGAACTAAATCGCTTTCCTTTGACAATTGTTTGACAAACACTTGCTCTCTTTCAGCCCAAAGCTCGTTAATGGGAAAGCAGATGTTTTCCTGCTCGTTAGGGAGTTGTTTAATGGGATCATTTTCCTGTCTCCATATTTAGAAAACTTATGTATGGTCTCGTGATTTATTGATGAACTACCCAGCTTTTCTCGCTGGACCCCATTCTTCATAATTGCACCCCTGCTGGAGAAACGTCTCCTTGCTATGAGAAAATGAGCTTTAAATATTTAAAAACAAGGGTCTTGCTATAGTGGAGACGCATCAGAATTCAGTCGTAGATGCCTGTGGGAAACCAATAAGGCTTTTATTTTCATAATTTTAGAAGCTGAAAATCTCTGAATCTCCAATATTTACTAATGAACTTTGATCTTGCAGCTTGTGTGTCTCATCCGAATTCACACATTTTACACACACACATTTGTGATCAATAAATGAAGGCACAGACCTGCTTCTGTAAAGAGTGTCACATTTCACTCTGCTCTCAGTCTCACATTTTTCCTGTGCTGTTACTGCATCATTCTTAAATAAACTTCATGTCATTGTCATTTACTGCCCTGTCTGTCCTCTAGGCAAGCTTGTCATTTGTCGACACAATCCCACTCAAGATCCAGATCAAGAATTCTTGATTTGTCACATCGACACATAAACAAGTACAACATGTTGTGAAATGTTCCAAACATTCCAGAATATTCCAAATATTCCAAATATATTACAAATAGAGGCAAAAAAGAGTTCTCACTCATGTTACCACTCCTTCCTTTCCTCAGAACTCTCGAATGTAATATGTTCTCCGGGTTCAGAGATCTTGTGATTTTTTCTGTTTGTTTCTAAAACCTAAAATGAAAGAAAAATGTTCATTCGAGTGTAGAGTACTTGGTTCTACATGAGATCATGCATTCACCTATTCCGATAATTTCGTTTTCAGGAATATTTGTGAATTCAACATTTTATTATCCTCTATTTTTCTGTTTCATTTGTTGTATATTTTTATTTTACACTTGTTTTAATATTAAATTTACAGGTTATTTGCTTTGAGAATATGATGCATTGAGGCATACATCTTAGTAGAACATTTTTAGAGCTCTATATAAGCTCTTAATAAATTAATGAAAACACGTTATAAAGGTGCGAGGGTATCTTATTCTCTATGAATATGGACCTGATTCAAAGACAAAAACCGTTCAAATTAAATGCAGACAGCAAAACTGGATACAACGCTCGAGTTTTATGATGTTTGAAAACAAGATCGGGGGTTAAATGTAATGCAATACTGCCCTCATGAGGACACTAAACTGATTTCTATTATTCCACTCTTATAGGGGATGGAATTAGAGTTAGCGGATTAGGGTTATGATTAGGGCGTTCAAGGTTGTAGGTTACATTGTCATCAGCAGCAGCTATTTTTATAGTGTTATCCCCAAATCTGCTCCCAAATCTGCTCCCAGAACACTTTAATTTAATTTTAAACCAAGTTTAATGCATCGCCCTTAAAGAAAATATAAAGGTAAACCTGTATTTGCCTCTTTTAATTTAAATTCCCCTTAAATTCACTGCTGAGATATGCAACTGGGAAGGTTGCAGGACAAAAGTATTGGGACACTGCGGCGAGGTGAACGGTTTTCAGGGAATAACCCCTGATCTACTCGAGCTAAAAATACAAATGAGGGCTCATTGTACTGGAGATCTACTGAACTGTAGAGTTTGAAGTGTCTGAGTGCTTTCCGCACCGACATATGCAACTCAAAAGGTTACAGGACAAAAGTATTGGGCCATCGCGGCGTGGTGAACAGGTCCCCTTGTGTGAAAACATCCAGAAAAAATATATTGCCACAAAAATACCTGCAACTCCAGACGTAAAACTGGGGAATTACTCTACTTTGCAGGAATAGAATAAAATACAACCAAATGAAATGAAATAAAATGATTTAATGAAAAAAATACAAAACAATAAAAGAAGATTAAAAGTGTAATATTTAAAGAAGGTGGAGGAGAGAATAGTGCAGGTTTATCAGTGTTTAAAGCTCCATTCAGTGCAGATCTGATTCTAAGGGGCAGTTGTTTGAACAGCATAGTGGATAAACACCATTTCCCCAGGTTTAGTTTCACTACATGGAACCTGAGTGCTCCATGTGTCCAGGTGTAATGAAAGAAAAAAGTATTATTTCAAGTGGTCAATGGAACCATTTCAGGTCAGATCAAAACTGCAGATCTCCTGTTTGGATCTTGTTCACTCGTTGTTCACCGTATGACGTGTGTGTCACACCTCCTGGAGTTCAACATGGTGTTCTGCCAGAGCCGGGACAAGTTTCAGCCCCTCTGTCTTCCTCTCACTGTTTTAGAACCAGCTCTTTAGATACAGACCAACATTTCATAATTGTGAAATGATTACTAAACAGAGATAAAGGGGCGTTCTCTGAAGAAATTCCTGTCATATGTATGTATATATTTTCAGGTATCCTCTAGTCTCAGTGGTCTCCCAAAAGTGGTCACTGCTTCTTTAGAATCTAATCTCTGTTCCGTCTGATCAGTGTAAGGTTGGTGTATTTACCGTCCCACAGCAGTTTAAACGCCGGGCTGAGGGTCTTCAGGATCATCCACTAGTCAGTGCTGGGGTCACCAGGGGCTCTCCTTTATCCTGCCTAACTTCAACCTCCTTCATAAAAGCTTATTCACCTGCAGGCTTCACCTGGACCTCTGCCCCCGTCTTCAGGCTCTACTCTGGCCGTCATTTTCCCTACAGCCTCCACATGACCTTCCTCTGGCCTCCTCTGTCTCTCTAGGCCTCTCAGTCTGGAGATCTTGCTACCTACGTTTGTTTAGATGTTTGTTTTTGTGGTTACAGCCCTTATTCACATTACTGTCCAAAAAACAATCCAATGGCCCTATGTTAAAAAGTAATTGCTCCTAAACTAAATAACTGGTTGTGCCACCCTCAGTAGCAACACCTGCAATTAAGCATTTGCGATAACTGGGAATGAGTCTTTCACATCGCTGTGGAGGAATTCTGGCCCACTCTTCTTTGCAGAATTGTTTTAATTCAGCCATATTGGAGGGTTTTTCGAGCATGAATCACCTTTTTAAGGTCATGCCACAGCATCTCAACTGGATTCAAGTCCAGACTATTCCACATGAAAACCTTCATTTTGTTTTTCTTCAGCCACTCAGAGGTGGAGGTACTGGTGAGTTTTGGATCATTGTCCTGGTTCACATTGAGGTCAGGAACTTGTGTCCAGATATTCTCCTTCAGGATTTTTTGGAGGAGTTTATGGTTCTATCAATCACAGCAAGTTTTCAGGTCCTGAAGTAGAAAAACAGCCCCAGAACATCACACTACCTCCACCATGTTTTACAGGTGGCATGATGTTCTTTTTCTGAGATGCTGTGTTACCTTTACGCCAGATGTAACAGAACACACTCCTCCCAGAAATTCATCAGTCCACAGAATATTCTCCCAAAAGAATATCAAGATGTTTTTGGCAAAAGTGAGACAGACAGACAGACAGACAGACAGACAGACAGACAGACAGACAGACAGACAGATAGATAGATAGATAGATAGATA
>JBBPDC010053375.1:0-11306 GCA_037974485.1 Hemigrammopetersius urotaenia
GATCGGCAGAGTCCTTCACGGTCTTCAAGCGTCGCCTGAAGACCCACCTTTTCAAGGAGCACTTTGGCAACTAACTACGTCTCTTTCCTACTACTTACTTATTTCTAAAATCCTTTCCCTTGACTTCTCTATGACTCTATGTTCTTCTCTAGGGCTTACGTATTGTTGGGTTAGGTGTTGGCTAATTATTATTTGACAGTTGTTGTATAGATGCTCTGACTGTGCAGTATCTCGGTTAAATAGTTGATACGGATTTAAGCTGTTTTTCAGGTAAGGAACAGTTGTGGGCTTCTTAAGCACTGATGTACGTCGCTCTGGATAAGAGCGTCAGCCAAATGGCGTAAATGTAAATGTAAATGTAAAGAAACTAAATCTCAGAACCGTGACTGATGTTCTCCTAAAGGTGTAGCACCACACAAATTAGATGACTAGTTAAGGCACTTTTACATTGGATTTGAGCTGTGACTAAACTTTACTGCAGTGATATGGAACTTACAGAAGGCTTTCGTTTTCCAGTGTATCTCAGTCCAGTAGCGGAGTATCCGATGTATCAGCAGTGCAATTCTCCCCCCACAGTTTATGGCCAGAGTTTTTCTATGAGAGCTGCTGTTTTTTTTTAATTATTTACCCTTATAGTCACATATGGACACACCACAGCACAACATGAAATTCTTTCTCTGCATTTACCAAGGGAAGCTGTGGGCTGCTGCCAACGAGGGGCGCGCAGGGAGCAGTGTGTGAAGATGAATGTGTTAGTGTCATAGAAAACTCCCATTGTAATTTATCTCCAGGCCAAACAGACAGTCGTACTTACATTTGATCAACTTTCCAGTTGTTAGATTGTATTTCCTTTGTTGTTTTTTGCACATACAGTTAAAAAAAAGCAATGGCCTCTTTCCATATTGTGATGACATCACAACCAATCAGAAAGCAGTGATGCTGTCAGTTCGGCTGTGGCCCACTTTTGGCCCTGCCATCAAGTCACTCAGACACTTTATTTGCATTGGAAAATGGTACTGCCTGGTTCCTTGTGCCAGTGGAAAAGTGCTTGTAGATGACTAATGTCAATTAGCCCTTCCCTTCTCCAGTCTCCTAAGTATAAAACGTATGGTATGTTTGTTTTCATGCTCAGAAGCTCTGAAATGTTTTGCCAGACCATCTGTTTATTTATGTTTTAATTAAGACTCGTGTACTGTACAAATGTCTTAGCTACACTGTTTACCTCAGAACTAAGTGTGTTTTTGCCAGTAAAAACCTTATATAACTTTAGTATAAATACAGTAAAAAAATAAATGCAGTAAAGCACAATGTTTTTGTGGGTTAGAAGAAGACCACTATAAGGACACAGGTATGGTTCCTGATCTTCTCTGTGTTCTGAAGCCATCACATGCATCCAGTTCCAGTTCCTGATTTATTTTAATGAAGAGGTATTTGATGGCAACTGCACATGCTGGACTTCTTCAAGGAAACGGTTAATACATTCACATTCAAATGACGGATCACGTTCATTAATAAAATATAGTCAAAATCATTTAAATATTGGTGTTGTTTGAACAAATACACTCTTACTGCCCAAATAAATTGCTTTATATATTTTGTATTTATTATAATTTTCTCATAAATGATGTATTATACATTTCCATTTGATCTAATAAAGTATCTTTTAAATGACTTTGTCACCGGCTACCTTCAGATTACAAGCCTTCACAGATCTTTTGCTCAAATATTCATGTCATTAGTGTTAATGGCCCTGCGCCCTAAAATGACCTGCATATGATAGCTAACTAGGTGCTCAAACTCTCATCAGCTCTGATCGCGATTAGGGGAGAAGATGGAAGAAGGACAAATACTTTAACCTTTAGAATGCGAGGTGCAGGGATCCATATCAGCAATGCAACAAATGGTAAATTGTTGTCATGTGGCAAAACAGCTCCTTATATGGAAGACCCCCAATTTGTGTTTAGAAACATGTAAAATAAAAACACTACTGGGTTTTTTTTAATGGCGTCACACACAAATTAATATAAAGAACAAAAATGAACAAATTTCATTTATTTTAGTTTTTAGAAACAAGATTGTTGATCCCGGGAGAACTTTCAGGGTAGGCTCCGCCCACAAGTGGGTGGAGAAAACCCACAGAGGGAGGGACTCCGGGGAGCAGCTGAGCAGCAGCATACCAAGAGAAAGAGCAGCAAACCATGAGCATGTAGTGGAACCAACACCGGTTGTAGACTGATGTACAGTTTATATTTACTGAAATTAAGTTTTCTGATACACCCTGGGTTACAAGTGTTAAAACGAAGTAAGAACAAAGTTTATCCATCAGTCAGTGCAGGTCTCTTTATGCTTGACAGTAACGCGCAGGTCATTCCGAACGAAGGTGTCTACAGGGCACTGGTTTTTAAGCTGTTTTCTGTTTCCCACTTCTCTGGTTATAGCTCGTATTTTCTCCTTTTTTAACACCCATGTCTTGTTCCTGGTTTTTGGGTATGGATTTGTCTTGTGTACACCTGCCCGCCTCTGTGTTTACCTCTGCCTGAGTATTGGAAGCCCTTTAATAAAGCTACTCAGCCCATGTATCTTGCCTGAAATCCTCATCCTTACACACCTCTCGTACTGATTCGGCTTCTTATATGCTTGCGGTTTTTACTTTATTTATTTAGGTTGTTTGTTTTATATAGCTGTATTTTGACTTCTTATGAAGCTGCCCTTGATAATAACAAGTACAACTTAAAATATTATTATTAATATTATCAAAATATTATCTTTATTAATAAAAGGTGTTTGCAATGTCAAGGGCCACTGCAATGTATCTTAGTAAAGATTAAGGATGTCCGTGCCTAATGTGTAGGATCCCACAAGTTGTCAGCACATTGAGCCGAGTGGACAGATTTCACCTAAATGGCCCCAGAGCAATGCAGACTGACACGGACTTCCACCTGTTTTCTGTTCGGCGAACAGGTGTTGCTAGGAAACTGAGGGCTTGTTTGGTGGATGTGACACCAACGACAGGCGATTTGAGGGGAAGGAAGATGGATGGGAAAGTGACGTTCAGGGTTTCAGGGCTTCAGGGCTTGGCAATAAGGGCCTGGAAGGATTACACGGGCGAGCAAGGTGTGCATATGGACAAGAAAATGATTTGGCATGTTCTTGGGCCACCGAAACCCTTTGCCATGAAATCCGGTAGAGGTAAAGGCTTATCTTGCCAAACAGCATTCTGATTGTTAACTGTCAGCTGCATTAGCATTTTTGGAGGGCAGTTGTATCAGTAGCATGTTGCATTTGACAAGAACAGCCTGCATTTGGTATCTATTCTCATAACATATCCAAATCCTCAGTCAAGCCTCTAGAGTGGCTCAGACGTCGCTGCTATGGCATGTTAATGCCCCCCAACATGTCACAAATCATTTGTTGATACTTGTTGATATGTAAAGCTGTTTTGGGATCAGCTTTGGCCGCTCCAACTGTAGCCTCAGTCCAAGTGAAGGAAGCTCCAATGCTGACCTCAGAACAGCATTAAACTACCACTCCTACCAAGCAGGCTGGTTGAAGGGGCGGCGAGCCTAAGTTTTGCTGCCAAAAAACAGCACAGACGTCTTTTAATTAGCCACTAGCAGCTGCACGAAGAGCCCGGGCCTTGGTTTTAAGGTCACTGATATTTTTAGCTTCGTTTTGACATTTGGTTGTCAGGACAAAGATCAACAGCATAAAGTCAAAATAACAAGCCATAGAGGATCCCATACAGTCTGCCACGCAACCCTGAAAAAAAAGCAATTGCATTATATCTGGCAAATAACTTTATTTGTATTTATGAGCCTGCTACACAGAGGGGAGTGCAATTTCAATTCAAATGAATTCAATTCAATTCAGGTTTAGTGTCATTGTACATAGACACAAGTGTACAGTATAACAAAAAGATGGCTCAGCTAGTCTCTAGGTGTGAGGTAACACGTCGAACATGTGCAACATAATGGAGGGAGTGCATGTGGAGCTCAGGAGATTGGCAATGGAAAACAACTAGGTGGTTTCTAAACCATGTTTCAAAGCCCTTGTGGAGCAGTCCTGGAATACCAGTGAAGACCAGATGGTTTTGCTGAGACTTTAAAAAGGTCCAGGTTTTTGCATATTATTTCCACCCTAAAGTACACTTCTGTCACCATTTATTTTTGCAGTATGGGCACGTTTCCAATGTCAACACTCATATCCATTGTTGTGTGCTTGTATACAGTAATCCCCTGCTTTTCGTTGGGGTTACGTTCCAAGAGCACCCTCATATAGTGAAAAAACACATTGTTGTGTAAAAAAAAAAAAATACCTACAAATGCCAATTTCTATTGTTTAAACCCTAAATATGCCCCCAAATATGCTCCCAGAACACTTTAATGTCATTTTAAACTTAATGTATTACCTTTAAAGAGAATGTAAAGGCAAACCCGTAATCGAAATTAAATTCCCTGCCGAGACAAAAGTATTGGTATAGGTCTCCTGGAGAACAATTGAACTGTGGAGTTTGAAGTGTCTGAATGCGTAGCAGGGTGGAGGTAGCACAGTGGGTAGGATACTTGCCTCCAGACCAAGAGGTCATGGGTTCGAATCCTACCTTCAGCACACCACCTCTGGGTCCCTGAGCAAGACCCTTAAAAGCATCTGCTAAATGCCATAAATGTAAATGCTTTCCCACATAAAGCGGAGAAAAAAAAAGTGAAGTTATAAAAAGAGACCTATTTCACTGTTTGTAATGGTTTGGTAAAATAGTCAGCCTGTGAATACGGCTTCACGTCTAGCCATTTTTAACCATAATTAGCTTGGTAAGAGCTGTCGCATTCACATAACCTCCCAGTGGTGCAAAATGCAGCAGTAATGGAATGCTTGGGTGCCTCCACACTTCACATTTTCACATGGAAATGCATCTAGTTAAGTATTAGCTAGGCCTGATTGGTTAAATTCAAAGTGATCCATATTCGAATCAATAAATGATACAGAAACTGAGCTGAAGCTGGGTTTATTTTTAGATTGCAATGTAGGTCAAGAGTCCTGGAGGGCCAGTGTCCAGTTCAGCTCTGTAGCTCCCCTTCTAAACCTGGTGATTAACAGGTGAGTTAACTTAGATGTGTTTGAGCTGGGCAATCGCCAAAATGTGCTGAACATGGGTCTTCCAGGACTGGATTTGGGCCCCTGATCTAGCTATTAAGTCCCTATTTTGATGCCGTCTAGTTTAGAAAGAATGTAAAAGGGGGGCATGTCTGGATTTCATACTATAACACACTAGAGGAGTTCAGATTAAAAAATTGCCTTGGCAATTATTTAAATGCCAATACCAAATTCTTGACCAGTCAAAGAATGCTTGGGTGTCTTATTTGGAGCACTTTCACCAACCAACCATAACAAATAAAGGAGCAAATTCTGAGGTGTTGAACTGTAGCCAATAAACCAGATGTATAAATAGCATTAGACTGATATACGTACATGACCTCTGGTCTGACTGGCTGCTTCGGATTGTACCTAAATGCCGTAAATGTACCTCACTTAAAGTAATTCTGGCTAAAATGTGAAAAACGGTCTACCTTTTCCTGAATATGTGGATCCTTTGGTGCACTGCAATATTTCATTTGCTTACTGACAGTCATGAGCAGCACACCATTTAACTGATTTCCATTGTCTGCAGGAACAATGAATGGGTTGCCATATATAAACATGTTTATGTTTGTGACATCACAGCCAAAACGGGCTGTTTTTACAGACAAACACACTCTAAAAGTGTGTTTGTCTGTAAAAAAAAAAAGGGTGATTTTAGCATCAACGACTTGCTTGGTGTGCATGTCTTTGGACTGTGGGAGGAAACAGGAGTACCTGATGGGGGGACATGCAAACTCCACACTGAAAGGACCTTCAGCAAGGAATTCCCCACTTCATTAAAAAGCACGAATTTAAAAAGGAAATTAAGTAAATGTGCATGTAAGAACAGCAAGGACAGGAGTTCTTTAGGCTAAAAACATAAAAAAAAAAAAACATTTTACATTGCCAAGATCTTGCATCGCGGTAAGTTGTGCATTATAGATAGAAAATAAAGTGTCAAAAAACAAGATCTATCATCAGCAAAGTTTCAAGATGAAGCAGCAACCCTCTTGGATGAAAAAAGAAATCCCACCCTAGGCTGTTCAGCAGCATTTTCTTGAGTCTGCTGTCATATGGGGTTGTGAAAAATAGAGGGGGGGGTGAAGGAAAGAGACAGAACGGCTGACTCTAACAAAGCAGCTGACTCCTAACAAAGCAAGATGAACAAAACATGGATGACAACGTCAAAAGTGAGCCTATCTTTTCGAACTTTTCATTACTTGTAACTTTGACTCTCATGGCAGTTCTTTGAAAGCAGTTGTCCAGCTGTCTCCAGTTGACATTTTTGGGGGAAAGCGACCTAAGACACACAGAGAGAGAGAGAGCGAAGAGAGAGAGAGAGAGAGAGAGAGAGAGAGAGAGAGAGAAAGAGAAAAAGAGATAGAGATAATAAGACAACAATACAGATAAAAATAGACAGAGGGAGAGAAAGACAGAGAGAGAAAGAGAAAAAGAGAGTAATAGTACAGAGAGTACAATAGAGACAGATTAAAAATAGACAGAGTAAGACAAAGATAAGAGAGTGATAAAGATAGACAGGTAGAGACAGAGACAGTGAAAGAGTGAGAATAAAAGAAAGATAGAGACAGATAAAAATAGAAAGACCGTGAGAAAGGTAGACATACAGAGAGCGGGAGACAAAACAGATGGACAGAGAAAGAGAAAGACAGAGAGAGAGTTAGAGAAAGAGAGAGAGAAAAACAAAAGATAGATAGAGAGAAAAGAGAGAAAGATAGAGATGAAAATAGAGAGAAAAGGAGTGAGAGAGAGAGAGAAAGAGAGAGAAAGTGTGAGAAATAGCTATAGCAAGAAAGAAAAAGAGAGAAAAAAGAGGAAGATGTAGATTAACAATAGAATGACAGAGTGAGTGAAAGAGAGAGACAGAGATAGAAAGAGATAAAGAAACAAAGATACAAGTTATAAAATAGAGACAGACCAAAAAAAGAGAGAGAGAACGATAAAGAGAGTGAGAGAAACAAAGAAACAAAGATACAAAAGAAGAAGATAATAAGAGAAAGGTAGAAAGAGATACAAACTGAGAGACACATGGACAGACAGAAAAAAAGAGAGAGAGAGAAAGTCCTGAAAACAGTCAGTGCGAGAACGGGGCATTGCTGAAGTAATTAAGGTCTACTTAATCAGTTTCTCTAGCTTGTGGTTTTAATAGACCCAATGATCCACGGGCAGAAAGAAACCACTGACCCTGAAAAGCAACAGGAAATGAAGTCTGACTCGCGGGAGAAAGAAGGCCCTGCAAAGACACAATGGAATGACAGTTCACGACCCCTGGAAAGAGGGGCGCTGCAAAGGAATATCTGCCTCCCTCGAAAAACGCCACAATGACTGGACTCCGGGCACCAAAATGTTTTAAAAGCCTCCTATTGTTGTCATTCAGGCTACCTTATTAGGAGCCCCTCCGTTTAGAGAACTGGGCTTGGGAGGGCTGTGAAATAATGGGCTCTAATCATCAACCATGAAAAGCTCATATGATGAATGACTCTTCAGGAGGAACGTGTATACTGCAGGTTCTATAGGCCTCTGGGCGTGCATTGGCTTCTTGGATAAAAGCCTGTTCATTCTTTCTTCGAAAGAGTGAAAGGTCTGAACGAAACAACTTGTCACATCTTCCGCGAAAAAGTTCGGCCATATCTTGGAAATGTCCTTCACAGGTCATGTCCCAGCCCAAAATTCACTGAAGAATGTAATAGATTTATTTTCCACTTCTTGAAGCCTGGCAATATTTCACAGATAAGGTTTTGCTGACTACAAGTTTCCACATTCCAGCTGGTGTTTGGTGTCAGAGGACAATTTCTGTCTGTCTATTAGCCTGCCCGCTCATTCCACCTGTCTGTTCATCCACCTGTCTTAGAGTTTTAATAGGAACTGAATGTTTTAGCCCAAATGTAACATGACAAATTTCTGTTCGAGACCTGGCTGCCACTGACAAAACTGTCCTGACCTTAACTGAAGCAATTATAACTAACAATTGAATCTCAGCCCAACTGTACACTGACAAAAATGTTCTCCTGATTAAAACGTAAGTCCAATTTTTAATGGGCCAATTATAGTCAATAAAATGTAATCTCAACCCAACTGTATCCCATCTTGACTAAAATAATTTTGTCCCAGATCAACCGTGGTCAACAAAAATGTATCACAACCTCATTGTAGGCTTAAATTCCAAAAGTAAGTTTAAATCCCACTGAATTTATTAATCAAACAGTACACCTGTGACTCTAGAATGCCAAATTAAACTAATAAAAGTAGAGTGAAATAATAAAGTACAGAGGAAAAAACACAGGGATAATGCAGGCCAATATCTGTCGATGGTGGAACTCAGGACCTTCTGGGATTCAAATTCTATTCCATCCATCCATCCATCCATCCATCCATCCATCCATTCATTCAGTGATCAATCTAATGTAGGCAGATACATAAAGTATCTAAGCAAATAATGTCTTGAGTATCAGGATTGTTTTCCATCCATCCATCCATCCACCAACCCAGCCATCCAATGATCCATAAATCACACGTAGGCCATTACATGAAGTATTTGAGTAAATAACGTCTTGATTATTGGGATTGTTGTCCTTCCTTCCATCCATCCATCCATCCATCCATACATCCACCCACCTATCCATCCAACCAGCCAATGATGTAGACAGACACATGAGTTGACACAATGCCTTGACTATCAGGGTTGTTTTCAGATGTTGCATTTCTTCGTCCAAACAGAACCTTGGACTCCACTGGCTGTTAGTGAGCATGAGCCACACTCAACATGAAGAGAAAGGCCATCTGTCTCCAGCCATTAACTATTAATGCCCCTTCAGATCAATAATCCAAGTCTGCGATGTCAAACTGGAGGCCCAGCCGGGAAGCCAAAATGTCTTAGCAACCGAGTTTCCTGTGCTGCTCTCCAACACTGGAAGCAATGCATGAACGAGACAAGGTTGCTTATAGCGGTGGCACAAATGAGGCTAATGAATGAATAAATAAATAAAAGAAGCAAATAAATATTCATAAAACACCATCTGCCCAGTACCAGACCTTAGGCCTGAGCAATGCCTTCCCACAGGATGGTCTGTTTGTAAGCAAGTCTGCCTTTCTTTAGTGATACCAGCTCTTGCTCTCTCTCTCTCTGTCTATCTCTCTCTCTGTGTCTCTCTCTCTCTCTCTCTCTCTCTTTCTCTCTCTCTCTCTGTCTATCTCTCTCTCTCTCCCTCTCTCTCTCTCTGTGTCTATCTCTCTCTCTCTCTCTTTCTCTCTCTCTGTCTATGTCTCTCTCTCCCTCTCTCTCTGTCTCTATCTTGCTCCCCCCCCCCCCCCCCAACCTGTACTGTGCCATCTTATTGCCAGATAGTTAAATAATTGCTGGCTAGTGTAACGTGTTTACATGCAAATGCTCTGACTACCAGGAATAATCTTCAGTATGTAGTATCTAATTAAAAATTAACTGTGGACCTCCGGGTGGCTCAGGCAGTAAACCTGCCACCGCTGGGAACGAAGGAAGACCCTGGCTGAAGATGAAGTGCTAGTGTTTGGCGTCTTCTTCGGGAGGAGCAGGTTTTTCTACGATGGAGTCAATGTGAGGCATGGTCTGTAGGTGTGTAAAAGGCTCATAAATACAATAACAGATCGCTTTAAAGCTTTTAAACTGGGCCCTGCTGCCTTCTGATAAAACACAACGCTGATGCAATGCAGTGGAATCTTTGAAAAATTCATTTGGTTCCTCATGGAGATGTCTTAAAATTAACAAAAAAGGAGCATGTTTGTGAGGCAGTATTTAAAAAAAAAAAAGGCCAAATGCTATTCATTTTACAATGTGACGGGTTTCTGCAGGAAGCCACACACACTAACACAATAAAATCCCTATAAAAGTCTATATATCAAACTCAATGCTGTTACTGAGGAGGGGGAGAGGGGGGACCTTCCCACCACCCAAAAATAGTTACTCCCACACGACTGGCCACAAAAACTGCAGAAGGTCTACAGTCTTGTTTTATCATTTTAGACATCTTTTCAATATTTAACAAGACTAAAAGATAAGATAAGATAAGATAGAAAAGTGGTAAAACTCTTGAGTGTGCCTTTGACTGGTAGTATAGATATTTCTAGTAAAGTACCAGTAAGTATTTGAAACTTGTGTAACTGATGTGCTGACAGGTCATTAGAATTTTTCTGTCCCGAAGACCTTCCTCAGCTCTATCTGATTACTGTAGTATTATTTTGTGTGTGTCAGATATTACAATTCTATTTTAAACCTAACGATATGAGGATGAAGAAACTTGAAGACATTATGAGTCACAGTAGGTATGTAATCTTTACTTAACAGAGTCAGGGACAAATAAAAAATAGTATGTTTGGTGCATTTTTATTTGGAGCCACCCAGCAAGTGAGGTTGGTGATCTTTAATATGCCAAAAATTATGAAATCGGTAGGGAAACGATGACAGTGGCAGGAGCACAAGAAGATCCTTTATCTTTGCCAGAATCCGTGGGTCTCTAAAGTGTTTGCGAGCCAGAAGTGAGTTACAGAGTGGATTTATTACACAGAACGATGTACGTCTACGATCTGGAAATAATGGTCTAACGTGACTGGAAAAGTGCTGTTTCAGTTTTCCCTACTGTTATCTCATTACAAGGTTTCATTTGCTATCTGCAAGTCATAGTAATTGCAGACAGGCCCAGAGCTTTGAAAATCGTGATTGCTGACTTCTTCTGTGATGACTTCTGTAGCTTCGTTTCCAGTGAAACAGGGGGGGCTTTCAGAAATGGAGGAAAGTGAAATGAGAGAGAGCATTGAAAATGAATCTTTCAGGTAAAACACACTCAGCAGAAAACTCCCAGAATAAATAAATAAATAATAGTGTCATTTCAAAGGTAGATTCACGAAGCTGCAATAGTGGCTTAAGGGCAAATAAGCTAATATGTCAGTCCTGGAATGGAGACTAATGAAGGGCTGGAGGATGTGGAAATACAAATTATACAGGAGCTGTATACTAAATATTAATGCATAAATTCATTTAAAGGGATGGTGATGATAGATATATAGATTAACAGGCAGACAGAAAAGCAGATAATAGACAGATGTATATATAGACAGACAGACAGATAAGTAAATAGATAGATAGATAGATAGATAGATAGATAGATAGATAGATAGATAGATAGATAGATAGATAGATAGAT
>JBBPDC010053386.1:0-11305 GCA_037974485.1 Hemigrammopetersius urotaenia
TATTCCAGATTATAATGCATTCGTTTCAAGTGTTGGTATTCACAAACTGATTTCAATCGAGAGAGAGCGAAAGAAAAACTTAGGCAGAAATGAATGAGACAAAGAAAAGGAATGAGAAGAATGAAGTTCATTCAGTTCTAGTACGAGGTCAGGGCTGCGTTGCAACACGTTCGGTTTACGTCAGAAGGAGTAAAACATTTGATCTCTGGCCAGTTTGTGGTATAGCCTTTGTGGCAGATACAGCGCTACAACAACAGTGTCAATAAAATCGTAATTTTTTTTTTTGTGAGGAAAGTTTCTTGACCTTCTGAGACTTGTACCTCCACGGATTCTGATCTAGGGAACTGTTTTTGGGATCATGGATATCTGCTGCATGTCCAGTGTAGACCGGGAGAGCTACAGGATCCACGAAGAGATCGAAAGACAGCTGAAAATGGAAAAAAGAGATTTACGTCATCAAATGAAGCTCTTACTTCTAGGTACATTGCTGATTTTGTCTCATTGCTGTCAACTTACAGACCTGAACATCTAATCAATAGACACCTGTCTAAGCCTAACACTGTGTGCTGGGTTTCATGAAGCAGATTTTTATTTTTTTACTGGAGGGAAGATGTTTAGTGTCCTCATGCAAATCATTTGCAAATCTGTCTCTTCTGACCGTGGAAGCCTTGAAAGCGTCCATTATCATGATGCTATGATAGCCAGTTTGTGGAGTGTCCACTTCTCATAACGTGAACTGTTTGACAGCGGCTATAGGAAAATAACTGGCTTCATGCATAACAAATTTACTTCGAAATACTACACAGAACTGAGGATAATAATGAGCATCAACATGATACTGGCTGCTGATTTGAAAGGATTTATTTCCTCATGTTACTGATCAAATGTGCTTATTGTTTGGTAGAAGGAAGAACAAATGATGCATGACTGAAAAGCACCTGTGAATTGTAAATTGTTAAAAAATATTTAGGCTGTACAATTGTACAAGTATAAATGCTAATGAATAAGGGAAGACATCACTTTCTTTTTACTATCAATGATGAAATATTGTCACCTGATACTGTCACCAATCTGGATATATTTTAACACTGCAGAGCTTTAAAATGAGCTTTCATGTTAAAAAATAATGCCTTGGTGTTGTATTTCATTATGTTGATATGCTGATATGATCATCTTTAGGAAGGATTATTGAGTGTCTCAAGGGTTATTGAGTGTCTTCCTCCTACTCTCATTATACCATCTTGGATGAATGGGTCAAGCTGGTAAAACTGGTGGTTACAAGGCAGCTTCCCTGGTTTCTGGGTGTGTATGTTCAACTCCTCTTGAAAGGCATCTTGTACAAGCTTGATTAGAGCGTTGCCTTTTCTCTTCCATATTTAAAGGCTCTGAGGTCTTGATCCTCTCAGCCAGCCGCTGTATACCAGCAATGACTTTGACCACTGTGGTCCATCTTGAGAACCATAAAGGTGCTTCTGGATGTCAAATTGCCCCTTTACGTCAATTTTCAGCACCTGGGTAATTCTCACCTCCGGGTCTCCACCAGAAGAAACTTGGTTTGTGGCTAACTCTCTTTCCCATAGAAACCTGGGACCACAGAACCAATTTGACTTAATGAGTCAGCCACCTTGAGATCTCGCAAGGCATGGTTGGCAGGGTTTTCTCCTGTGTTGACATTGATGTTACTTAGAAACGTGTGAATCTGTCCAAAAACATTCCTCATTAATCTTCAGCTCTAGCGCCTCCCTTTACATGTTGCTCACAGCTGCTGATGTTACTGCTGCAGTTAACACAAGTCTCGGTATAATGACTATTACACCGTTTCTTTGCTTAACACTCTGATGTAAGAGCATTGGCCATACCTTCGGCTGCTTGCATCAGAAAAATGATGAAACTCTGCTCTCTGCATCTCACCAAGGTTGTTGGGTATTAAGCGTCTTGGAATCTCGGGTGGAGGTAGCTCAGTGGGTAGGATACTTGCCTCTAGACCAAGAGGTCATGGGTTCGATTCCTACCTTCAGCACCAACACTGGGCAAGACCCTTAACCCCAAGTTGCTCCAGTGAGACTGTCCCCTGTAGTTAGGGAATGGAAGTCACTTTGGATAAAAGCATCTGATAAATGCCATAAATGTAAATGTAAATCTCGATCTTCTCCAGATTCTCTACATCCTTCATCCAAGTCTCCCACCTTAACTTCAGGTCTCTAGGTAGAGGCTCATCCCATCATGTGCCTCTCTGACACATTCTCTTCAAGAATGACTGGGGCTAGAAACCCTAAAGTGTCATACAAGGAAGCCACAACTGAGAGAATCCCTTGGCATGTCGCTGGTTTCTACTCAAGTGACACCTTGAAGGAGAAGCTATCATTTTCAATGTTCCATCTTATACCTAGCACTCTTTGTACCGGTAAATCATCGTGGGTAAGATCAACATTTTTACCTCCACAGCATGTTCTGCAACATCAATAGAGTCTAACACCTCTTGGCTGTTGGAAAGAAATGTATGAAACTTTCCTTTAGCATACACAGCTTGGGCTTCCTTCACCAGCTCAGTAGCCTTACTAACTAACTCCACACTTATGAGACCGTCATCGCCAAAGAAATGTTTCTGGATGAAGCTAGTTGTGGAGGGGCACCCATTTTCACATTGACTGGCAAGGTGTTTCATGCCATAATTGGAACAGATGGTGCTCCAAAGAGGTGAACCTTCATGCGGTATTCTGTGGGTTCTGAGTTTGTGTTTCCATTTTCCCACCGGAGAAACTGCAAATAGTCTCTGTCCTCTTTGCTGACATGGAACCTATGGAACATTTTTGTGATAGGATATTTTCGGAAACAACACGGTACAGCTGTGAGACTATTTGTGAGAGCAGTCGAAAAACGACCCTGATTTTGTCTGGCTTTCTAGGGATGTCTGTCCAGCTTCTTTTTAAGATGCTTCAGCTATACTAGCGCCAGCTTCCTGTTGTCTGGGAGGTGAGTATGTGCTTTGAAAGGAAGAGGCATTTCAAGATGACCATGCTCATTTTTCTGGATTCTGCAGGAAGCAAATATCTTCTTGACATATGCTTTTGTCACCTGGTTTTGTGTCTGACGGATACTCAATGACAAAGACCAATCACATCTTTAGCATTCATCCACTGTGGCATACCTCCCACAATACTCCAACCAAGGTCAGTTTCAATAAGATAAAGCTCATGGTCATTCCCAGTGATGCCTTTTCTCAGAATTAGAGCTCTAATGCAGTCATAACCGGCGATCAGCAATCCAACACCACAGTCCATTAAAGGGGGTATCTTCTGGACTATACTGACAAGGTGTTTCCATTTGTTGGCTGTCTGACAAGTGGGAATATGTGCACGATCAAGAGGAATGAAGTCCCTTGTGTAGGCTGGAGGCAAGCTAATGGAAATATTTGATGAAGAATCCTCTAACTTTTCGCTCACATACTCTGAGCCTTCACAAGACTGACAGTAAATCAGTGTGTGATTCATATGATATAATAAAATGGTGGGTTTTGGATCATGATTGGCTGGCAGTCCCCTGCTACTTTCGCCAAGATTGCTTTTGTTTGCTTTTGAGCTCTTCATCTCTCTTCCTGGTTTCTCTGCAGAGTGCCTTAAAGCATGTAAGAATGACACTTGAGTACATGCTATACATGCCTCTTTACAGATGAACGAGGCAAACTCATGAAAGCTTGGTTAGCCATTGCCTCAATCCAGTTGCTCTGTGACATAATGGTTACATCTAGATGTCACCCATTCAGGGAGTCCTGGGATTCAAACCCACAACCTTCCAGTCCTAATCAACAGAGATACGGGCTCTTGAACCCTGGACTTCATTCATGGGCTCCACCACTGAGCTCCATCCCACGACTATAACAGCTGACATTGTAAAGAGCTCAGTATTATCAGTTCTACCTGTCAGTAGTTTAATGTCAACCAAGATAGCACACACCAAATGAAAAGTAATATAGTCTCTTCACAAAATTCATCCACTTCTCTTAGAACAACAACAGCATATACTGCCACAAAAAGGCAAAAAAATGGGGAGAAACCCTGCAAATTTGCAGGGGTTTCGGTGAACAATTATTAGTTTGATTCTAAGAAAAAAATCTGCGAACAACTGACCCAACTTTGCAGGGAAACATTATAATGTCTTTTAGGAGAAGCACAAGAAAATCACTGTGGTGTGTTTCAGGAAAAAAGTGAAATATCACTAATGAACCAAACATTTAAAATCTTTAGGTACAGAGGAGAGTGGTAAGAGCACCTTTATCAGGCACGTGAGAATCCTCCATGGAGAGAGCTACTCCTACGAGGAAAGAAGTAGCTTCACTACACTGGTCTTCCAGAATATATTCACCGCTGTTCAAGCCCTGAGTGGAGCGATGAAGGCTCTGCACATCCCATTCATAGATGACAAAAACACAGTAAGCACTTGTTAGCCCAAACATCTAAGTGGCTTTGTACTATTCTGAGTTTTGTCAAATAATTATAGACCTAAATTATATGGATAAAAGTATTGGAACACACCTGCTTTCCATGCTTTGGGCCCCTTACTTCCAGTGAGGAACAATCTTAATGCTTCAGTGTCATAGTGTTGAGGACAACAACCAGACCCTCAACACAGATAAGACAAAGGAGATAATAGTGGACACGAGGAAGAAGAGGAGGCCTCATCAGCCACTGTTTATCCGAGGGCTTGAGGTGGAAAGGGTGAGTGGCTTTAAGTACCTGGCGGTCCACATCAGTGATGACCTCACCTGGACACTAAACACCACTGGATTAAGAAGGCTCAACAGTGGCTGAACTTCCTGAGGAGGCGGAGGAAGTTTGGTATTTAAGCCAAGATCCTCAGCAGCTTCTACAGCTGCATTGTGGAGAGCACACTGACCAGCTGCATCTCTGCATGGTACAGCAGCACTACTGCTATGGACCGCAAACGTCTGCAGAGAGTGATAACGACTGCGGAGAAGATTGTCAGGACTCCACTGCTCTCTCTGTAGAGCATCTACCACCGCAGACCCCACGCACCCCCAACACGGACTGTTCACATTCCTGCCCTTGGGACAAAGGTTCAGATATGTGAACTCTAGAACCTCCCGACTAAACAACTCCTTTTCCCCACTACCATCCGACTCCTTAACAGCTGGCTGTAATTTTGCACATTAAGCTCATTTTGCACGTTAAACTCCTTTGCACATCTCTTTCATCTACCTCATACTGTAATTGTTGCAAATGCACAATTAATTTTAGCCACATCTGCACAGCACACTTATTATTTTTGTTTATTTTATAGATTTTTATTTGATTTTTATTTTATTTAAAAGAATTTGTGTGTGGACAGAAAATACAGAATTTCACTGCACAGAGAAATGTTAATTCCTACTGTACACATGACAATAAAAGTTTTGAATCCTTGAATTAGCAGAACAAGAAATTCTGGAGAGCTTCATGCCCAGGGGGGGAGTTATCGGCGATATTTTTTTTATCGCGCGATAAGAATCTCGCGCCCAGCACTAATTTTTATACATTTTTATGTTGGTATTTTGTGTCTCGCAAATCTCATTTTTTTGCAGAAGTTTTGTTTTTCTCCTTAGTCATTATTTTGTGTCACGGTATTTTACTTGAGTATGGTGAGAAGACAGAATGAATTAATTTTATAAATAGTTCGTATGTGTGTATTTTTTAGGCATTTGCTGAGACATTAGAAGATGTGAAAGTGGAAACTGTGACCACACTGGACTCCCAGCATGCTGCGGCCATTAAGAGTGTGTGGAGTGACCATGGCATGCAGATCTGCTACGATCGCAGGAGAGAATTTCATCTCTCAGATTCGGCCAAATAGTGAGTTCCTCTGATGAAGTCTGAATGAGAAGTTACAGCTTCGGAGAAAATTAGAGAGGTTTTATCTTTTATAGCTGCAAGTATTCAACTAAACAACTTTGCCTATGTTTTTAAGAACTTGACCACATTTGTTTATGTAACCCTCTTTAACTTTTGTTTGCACCCAAGATCAGAACTAGGTTCTAGGTTCTAGGTTCATGACCACATCTCAAGTAGAAAAAGGGCAGTAACAAGCACCCCACATGAAGTCATAAAACAGTATAGGAAAAAATAGCCAGTTAATATGAAAAAAGAGGTAAGTTAAGTCAAAAACTCTCTCTCAGTGGTAAGAACAACATATGTACAAGAGATAAACAATCTGCACACAGCAGTGAAAAATATTTCATTAATGCTATACAAAACTTAAGTGACTAAGAACACATCACAAATTGAATTCAACACAATTATAATATTTCAGTCCACTCTGACTAGTTTTTATTTTATCTAAGAACTTAACAAAAAAAAAAAACATAGAATACACTGCAAATTTTCTCAATTTTTTTTAACCCTATGGCGATCTTTAATGTTTAATCTTTGATCTTTGATCTTTAATCTTTAATGTAATTTAAATTCAGAAGAAATAAGGCACATTTAATCAGTGATTTACCAGAACTAAATTCTCTGACTCATATCACAGATTAACAATATGCAGAAAACAAACTCCTTCTCTAAACTCCTGACGGCTCTCAAGAAAAAATGCACAAAGAAAAAACGCTGTTGTTCTATTGCTCAATAGGGAGAAACGGCCCAGCCACATACCCGCTGCAGCGCCATCTATGGAAGAATATTTCCCCCTTTCTTTTAACACTTTGATCCTGTGCATTTTAGATGGGCTACATTTACTCAACCTAAAGTTCCATTTGGCTCTCTCAACAGAGTGGCTACAATAGCCAATCAAAATACAGCAGGCAGAACATGAAATGGTTCTCTTTCACCTGCTGAAGTGGTTAGATCATTCTGCTGCTCTACCCCTCATTACGATTCATTTTGTAAACTCTGCAGTGGTCAGATTATGCACCTTGGTGTGGTACATCGAGTTAACATGCAGTTTATCCAACATTTCTAGTTTTAATGATCATTTTTGCTTGTTAGTTTCCTAGATGACATTGACAGGATCTCCTCTGCCCTTTACGTGCCCACGCTCCAGGATATACTGCGAGTCAGAGTTCCCATCACTGGAATTATCGAGTACCGCCTTAACTTCAGTGAAACGTCTCTTACATTCAGGTGAAATATGTACAAATCCCTAAAAAGTGTATATTAAGTTCATTATTAATGATGCACCAGTCCAATAAGGTGCCAGTTGCACTGATACTACGGTTGCTGGATATTCATCAGACATGACTGATTCACTTTTTAGTGTTTTGGTATTGGTTGTTATGAAATTGTAAAAGTATGCTGTTAGGTCTAACACAAATAATTTGATATATTTGATAATGATGCTGTTTGATTAAATACTTTAACTAAATATTTGATGACTGGTTTATTTTAGGCATCCAAAAAAGAAAACTCACATCAGGGAGCAAAAAACTGCACCAGCTGCCACTGAAGCTAAAAGAGCAGTGATGCTTGAAAATCTGATTTTTGTAATATAAATTTGGAGAATCTTTTCAAATAGAAAAGCAGTTCTATCTGTGGATGAGGACGAGAACTATGGTTGCTGCTGTAACTATGCCTTCACCATCATTAGAATAATATATTTTTTTATTTTATACACATAGGGACCAAATAGGTTGGGTAATATAGATTTGAATAAGAGGCTACCATCCTAACTTCTAAAGGTTCACTCTTCATAAACTCTTGAATACAGGGGGTCCTCAAGTTCCACCACAGATCCGTTCCTTTGACAGTAATGTAACACGAATTTTGGTGTAAGGTGAAACTCACCCTAGCCTAAATCACTTACCGATCCTAACACAGCTGTAAGATAAAAAAAACACGACTATGCCACAGTAGAAGGAAAACAAACTCATTAATACGAAGTGTTATTGCATATTCTCCCACCGAACGCAACCAAACTAGTTCACCCACGTAGTCCATAAGTACGAGGATAGAGTAAGTCGAGTGGGAGTAAGCATCGCAAACTCAAAACATCAAATGTAGAGACTGTTGTAACTAAAGGACCCTCTGTATATAGAATTGCAGTACTAAAAATGAATGAAAAAGTACCATTACAGTGAGTAATGAAACATAAATATTCTTTTTAAGGGTGAGTATTCGAGATTTGATTGGAAATTTGATTGATTGACCATAAAATGCTAAATTCCCTGAGTGTGGGACAAAGGGGTAGAAAATGAATGGATGGGTGTAAAATGCTACTCAGGCCAGCCCTAATTATGTATATTAAAATCTAATGTTATAAGATATGTAATGCGTTGCCAACCCATTTCGTGACAAATGTGCCTGTGTGGCTACAGGATGGTTGACGTGGGAGGTCAGCGTTCAGAGAGGAGGAAATGGATTCTCTGTTTTGAGGATGTGACTGCTATAATCTTCCTGGTGGCACTCAGTGAATATGACCAGTGCTTGCAGAAGGATCCCACAGAGGTAGGACTCTCTCGGTTTCCTTTTTGCATTTAACAAAACTTAACT
Source organism: Hemigrammopetersius urotaenia (assembly GCA_037974485.1). Taxonomy (NCBI): domain Eukaryota; kingdom Metazoa; phylum Chordata; class Actinopteri; order Characiformes; family Alestidae; genus Hemigrammopetersius; species Hemigrammopetersius urotaenia. Next base: position 8,478 of record JBBPDC010053386.1, read on the forward strand.
CAAATCATGTGCTCTGTATTCCTCTTTATAGAACCGCATGGTGGAGAGTTTAAGACTGTTTAAGACCATCATCAGCTACCCATGGTTCCAGGACACATCCATTATTCTCTTCCTCAATAAGATGGACCTGCTTAAAGAGAAAATCTTAAAGTCTAACCTTGAAGACTACTTTCCTGAATACCAGGGTGAGAGGGTTAAAAAATAAAGAGTGTCTTCAGTCTAGTCTAGTCTTTCTATTAGCAGTGAGCAATCTGAAAAAAAAACACCCAAGGAGGTGTTTTCTCTAGTACAGTAACCCTTCAGTTTTACTTAGATCAGCATTCGCAGATTCAGTCTAATGCAGATTTATTCTGAGAAATGAACTGTATTACCATCAATAAGAAGACGAAGAAGATGAAGCCTGCTGCAGTATGTAGCATGACTGCTCCATGTCTTTTCCTTATATTTTAGTGTTTTAAACTTTTCCCCCCAAATTTTCAACAGTTATCTCAGTTTATTTAGTATTAGTAAGCTGTGCCCCGTCTAAACATGTGGGTAGAGAGAGTTATTTCAATGTTTCTATTTTCTATGAGTCTTTGCTCGCTGATTATTTATTTACCTTTACATTTTCTTTAAGGGTAATGCATTAAACTGAATTTTATAATGAAATTAAAGAGTTCTGGGAACAGACCTGTGGGCATATTTAGAGGTTTCACTATAAAAATTATTTAGGCATTTTTTTTTTACCAAAACACAACAACCGAGTTTTTCACTATACGTGGGTGCTCTTGGAACGTAATCCCCGTGAAGGATTATTGTAAATGAATAATAGCAACAGTACAGAGCATGCATTGTGTGGTGATATAAACAGGCCAATATATATGGTCCAACTATATATATGGACAAACTACTTGATGTAATAAAATCTTAACAGTGAAAGATAATCATTTTGCTGTCTTTTAACATTGCCATTCTGGAGATCTATTATTTGGGACAGCAAATCTTTTCTTAGCTTTTTCCTAAACATAATGTCAAAGTTGCAATCTTTTTATTTCCAGGCCCTAAACAGGACGCAGATGCTGCTATGAAGTTCATCCTCAAAATGTATGAAGACCAGAACTCGGAAAGCAAGCGCATGTACTCGCATTTCACCTGCATCACAGACACAGAAAAAATCTCTAAACTCTTCACATCAGTAAAAGACGCAGTAATAAGATCCTGCATCGAGCACGTAGATATAGTACAACAGAAGGATTAGAAAGACACATGGTCATTTATGAAATATTTATGTGCACTCTACGTGCAATCTGGTTTTATTTGTCCCTTTATGCCTGTTGTGGAACAGTATCACACTTTGAAAATCATTCTTAAATGTGCTTTGTAAATTATATAGAAATCTGTTTTAGTTGTAACTTATTTTGTTTTGGAGTTACTGGGTCACACTTTAGGCCCAAAGACCTGAACACCAGTGCTGAGAGGTGGCAAATGGTACTGGACTAAACCTCTGCAGGAGTCTACTGTAGGTTCGGAGGTGTATAATCTGTGTATTTTAGGTTTGTTTCAAGGGATATTTTCAAATAGTGGTTAGGAATCATAAAGTATGACTTAATACTCAACTAGTTAATTTTTTATTTAATTACACTGTGGCGACACAATGTGGTGAATGGAGACACATTTATAAATCTGACATATTTCCATCATGTTAAAGGGAGGGAAGCCTGTACATTTGTGCAATTCTGTGGTTTTTGTGAAGATCAAAACAGGTTAATGTTACCAGTAACCTGAGAGACCATGAAGGAATAAAACCTACCTCTACCTCACTTTGCCAAAGTAAAGTATGAAACTAGATTAACTTTTTCTTGCTTGAGTGTTTTGGTGTGGTTTTATTATTTTCTCAATGTAATTTATATATATTTTAATCTGTGGTAAACTTAAATTGTAAGGATTTCAATTTATTATACATTCAGCACCATAATTATTGCCGCCCTTGGTAAATATACAGCTCTAAAAAGAGACGCTGCAGTTTATTTTTAAATCAGTGTCTCTCTGAGTGTGAACCCATTCCAGTCCAGTGTCTGTTAAATTCCTACACAAACACCTCATTCTGCTTTATGAGGGACTGATTAGTGATCAGCTGAATCACATCTTATTTAATGAGGAAAACACTGCTGTAATCCACACTCTCATCTAAAATGAAGGCAAAGCTATTCAGATCAATACCTAAAAAGCTATAAAATATTAAAACCTAAGAACCTGAACATTTTTGCAGTGGTCTCTTATTTTTTCTGTAGCTGTATGTAAAGTCGCTCCACATGTGTTTAATAAGGTTTGGGTCAGGGGTGTATGGCTATGTCAAAAGCTTGATTCTGTCACTTTTCTGTGTAGATTTTGATGGATGCTTTGGCTCACAGTCCAAAGCTTCAAAGACAGTTTTGTATGGTTTTATGTTTGACAGGTCAGTTCTTTAGGTCGGCTCTTTGGATTATTTGATTGTAATTTACATTAAAGATCTGTTTTTTTTAAATTAATAAAACTAGTGGTTAGATCCTGGAGTGAAGTTGCTGAAAGTTCATCTTTAAGCTGCAGGCATAACACAGGATCCCCCTCCTGGATATCCTTGCAACTCCCTTCACAGTTGTTAGGGGTGTGTGTACGATGGGAAAAGGGGAGAGGACACACGTTATGAGGGGAACAAAGGGTTTAATCAGAATACAAAATAAACAACAGAAAAACGAATGAACGGAGGCTAGACCCGTGCTCCGGGCAAAAGATAAACAAGGAGAGTAGCTCGTAGGCTTTCAGGACAAATCAGGCAGAGGCTGCTCGCAGGCAGACAGGAAACCAGGTCA
>JBBPDC010053396.1:0-11304 GCA_037974485.1 Hemigrammopetersius urotaenia
TTTTACAAATGAGAGCTGGCTGTTGTTTCATTTTCAGGCTGAAAATATAGACACGCGGCGCTCCTTTTCCTCTCTGCCATACCTCTGCTCCGTCTCTCTCTCTCTCTGTATGTTCTCTGCTCCATCTCTCTCTGTATGTTCTCTGCTCTGTCTCTAGCGCTCTCTCCGTGCGTGCGCTTCTTAGTCACGTGATAGTACAACATCAAAACACAAGAGGGGGAGGAAGAGCAGAGTGTGCTCCGTGCTGTGACTGGAGAGGCACTTGAAAGTACCGGCGCTTAAGTATCGATCTTATGACACTGGTATCGATCAATAGCAATACCAGCTTTGATATCGATATTTGGATCGATCCGCCCAGCACTACTAACCACTAGGCCACCAGCCGCCTCCTCTGATGACACCGTATTCATATACATAGACTACAATACAGAGTTGGTCTCCCTTTGCAGCTCTAACAGCTTCCACTCTTCTTGGCTCTCCACAAGATTTTGGAGTTTCTGTGGGAATTTGTGTCCATTCGTTCTGTAGAGCATTTATGAGGTCAGACACTAATGTTGAATGAGAAGGTCTGCATCACAATCCCTGTTCCAGTTGATCCCAAAGGTGCTGGATGGGGTTGAGGTCAGGGCTGTGTGGACCAGTCAAGTTGTTCCACACTGAACTCCTCCAGCATGTCTTTATGGAGCTCGCTTTGTGCACTGGGACACAGTCATGCTGGAATAGAAAAGGTTCTTCCTCAAACTGGGTCCACAGAGCTGGAAGCATGGTGCTGTCCAGAAGGTTTTGACCTTCACTGGAAGTAAGGGGCCCAAACCCTGAGAAACAGTTGTGTCCCAATACTTTTGTCTGTATAGTGTATAAACAGAGGCTTTCTGGTAGTGTTATTGGTCTAATACACTTTTACTAAAACGGTATTTGAGTAATGTCACAGAGGAACTGTTTTAGTTCCCTAAAAAAACATTTGGGGAAAAAAATCTTATTGAAATAAACATGTTCAAGTTCCAAAGTGTACCAAAGCTTCAAAACAACCAGTTTTTGTGATGTCACAAACACCAACCTATTTACATACACATGTGGTCCTTTTGTATTTACTTTGACTGAAGCCTGGTTAATCTGTCTCCTCCTTTTCTGGAGATAGGTTTGATTCAGACTCAATGAAAAAGAGACACATCTGATGTTCCCACAACCTCTTTATTTTACAAATACTGTGATATGATTATGGTTAATAAGGCATGAAAAAGAACTGCTGCAGCCCAAGACTGTAAGACATAAATTATTTATACATTGACCACGTTCAGCTGAGAGGAAGCCTAAAGATTCCCCCAGGTTTCCATTAAAGTGGATCAGTAACGAGGCAGTGCGTTTCAGACATCGACACAAACACTCGGATCACGCGCAAAACACTCCGTCTCTGTGGAATGTGTGCGTTATGCATGCACTTCTTCACACAACACGGTTACACAACACAACAGTTACTATTTACAACACACTCGTACTGTTCAGTGCTTCATGATTGGCAACCCTAGAAACAGGAACTCATTGAGAAAGTGCACCACAGACAGTCATTTACGATTTCAAACATAATTAGAGTAACTGCTGGCACTTTTCCACTGGTGCCTGGAACCACGCCGCACCATTCCATGTTTTATAATTACAAATAAAGAGGCCCGAACCCGAGCAGGGCTGAAAGTGGGCTCACTACTTTCTGATTGGTCGAAATGTTTCATCACATGGAAAGAGGACACTGTTTATTTACTGTCTTCACCTAAAACTACGACAGAGACACAAACTAAAAGCTGGAAAGTGATGAAGTTCCAGCTCGACTGTCTGTCTGGGCTGAACATAAATTTCAGTGGGAGTTTCTACGACTCTAACAAGTTTATCTTTAACTCTGAAAGAAACGTGAAGGAGATCCAGGACATTACTAACAAGTTTTCTGGGTTCGGTTCTCATCACACAGATAAAGAACGCAGAGAAGCATTAAACACTCAAACAAGACTAGAAATAATAAAAGAGCACAATAACAAAAGCGGCTCTGACAGAAAAACTCTCAGATGGTTCGAATCCATGGACGCGGTTTTGGGACGACCGGCCATAAACTGTGGAGAGAATTGAGTCAGAAACTCAGTCACCGGACTGAGATACACAGGAACACCAGAACCTGATACAACTTCAGTACCTTCACAGTACAGTTTAGAACCTGATACAACTTCAGTACCAGCACAGTACAGTTTTGATATAGAACGGTTCCTGTAGACCTGTGGGAAAGTGCCTTTTGGGAAACGGGGTGTGTGGACATTTATCCAGACTGGTTTAAGTAGAACTGTTCTCAAAAACATGATTCTGAGGGTCACATTAGGGTCCCTGCCCTGCTCTGCATGAACAAGAACCCTTATGGGACTAAAATAAAAGTCTCTCAATGTAAGCTTGCTGTGTTTTAATTTAAGTTCTGGACAAATTACACATTTGGCTGATTTTATAAGCAACAGTAGAATTATACGAATTTTACTGCAATTTATTTATGAAATAAAACAATAGAAAATGTGACATTTTCTTTGTAAATGTCACATATTAAACACTCCTAAATTTATATAAATTAGGGCATTAACACCTGCCTGAGGGAATTCGATTATTCATGTGTTTTTTCCCTCTCTCTGCCCTCGCTTGTCTACACAATGCAATCTCTGCCTCTAACATGGCTAACGCTAGCACTGCAGGGAGTCGTCTTACCGCGGCTTAAACTGTTCCCACTCTCAGTTCTACACTTAATTGTCTTGTTAATTGTTGTGTTTAATTGTCGACTGTTAATGTTACAGAAAACTTTAATAAAAGTTGCTCAGTGTTGGACGCCTCTGTTCCTCCGATGCATGCGTTGATGACGTCATCAAACGACTCGTCGATTTGATTTTGCTGACCGACTAGGCGACTTGAAGACTAGTCGTTAATGCCCTAATATATATATATATAAACTGGAACTGTGCATTCATTTTGCAGAAGTGTGTCTCTATAGAAATTCAAGTCCACATCATCTGCGACTTTAGCATAAAGTTTATATAAATAAAAAAGAAATAAAGTTAAAATAAATAAATGTTCTGATTTCAGGCTATACATTGTTGGAAGTGGCCTTTCCACATACAGAGCTATCAGGGCTATATATTATGATCAATACCATCTTTTCAATAAAAATGCATTTTACAATAAACACCAGCTCTTTTTAAACCTCTTTCAAAAATGGTTGTAAATGGATGCACCTTTTGTAAGAAATCTCTTCATATAAATCCGCTGAAACAAGTTTAATTTGAAAACATCTGGATATGTGTGTCTTGCTTGTAATAAACATCTGTTTGAACTGCACTGAATATATATATATTTGTATTTATATATATATATAAAACTCAAGAGAGGTTTGGTGGATCAGCGCCGGAGCCAGATCCATGTGTTCACCAGCCAGAAGCCCACGGTCAGAGAGTACATGACCATCTCCCGCTTGGCTCGCTCCTTGTTCTCCTGCTCCAGCAGCTGCAGCCTTCGGTTCAGCTTTATGATCTGATAAAACAGGTCAACATTTGAGTTTATATTTAGCTTTTCATTTACTTTCATTAAAAGTTCTTTTTCACTGAATTTACATTTACATTTATCAGACGCTTTTATCCAAAGCGACTTCCATCCCCTAACTACAGGGGGGCAGTCTCCCTGGAGCAATCTGGGGTTAAGGGTCTTGCTCAGGGACCCAGTGGTGATGCTGAAGGTAGGATTCTACTTTATTATAGAAAAACAATTTCCCCTCAGAGTCCAGAGCATTATAGCAGCTGTAAAAGGGACCAACTCCTTATGAAATCTCTGTATCTGAAAGCAGTGGCATTGTTGGTGTAACAGTCCAAATACATTGACAAAAGTAATGGGACGCGTGACCCCCACGAGCCGAGCTGCACCCCTACCCGTGAGCACAAAGAAACACAAAAAAAACAACTTTCAAAATAAAACATTTTTAAATCTGCGTTAACGTGCAATAAAATAATTGTCAGTTTTAATTAAATATTGCATTAATGCAGTAATAATGCTAATAATATGTTCGAGAGCATCCCAACACCCATATTAGCACCTAAATATTTAGTCAAAAAAGCTCTCAGTTGTGTAAAGAGTTCTGTAAAGGAAGCCCAACTTGCTATTGAAGAACTTCTGGAGCGTGAGGAGAGGAATTTTGACTCAGTACCTGTCGCCTGAGTCCCGCGGCGTCCACTAGGGACGCGTCGTCTGGAGTGGTCTCCACACTGGGGTCCAGAGTCACAAGAGCTGCTCTGCTGGCGCACAAACAAAACAAGACACTTCAGTTCATCACGTGACTCGATACAAATCAGAGCCGCACAATGTATCATCTGTTAATCAACATCACAGTTTCTCCGCTATACTGAGGTCACAAATGGCTGCAAGATGCAAATGAGCCTCTAACCAATTACAGTGTTTCTGACAGGGCGACCAATCAGTGTTACTAGGTGTTTGAGGTCTTCCTGCAATTCCAAAAAATGTCTAATTATTTTAATTTTGAACCATTAAAGATGCTGACTGGCCATGGTGGTTTTAAAGGGCCTGTATTCTACCTTTTCCTTGTTTCATTTTTTTCCATCACATTTGTGTGGGCTTATGTACAAAAAAAATAACATTTAGAATTTATTATCAGCCATTCCTATACATCTATTTTCCAACCTCTGATTGTTCCTCCGAGTTAATCAGACTGTTTCTGTTAATGTGTCTTTTAGAACGACATATGTAAACCATCTAATTTCTGATTGGGTGACTAAAGCACCCCTGGTCAAATGATTGTTTCTGTTGATTTTCTGTTTATTGAACTAAATAAATCTTCAACAGAGAACACACAAATACAGGAGTAACATCACTATTTACATTCTAGCACTGCAGGAGTTCAGTGTAAACTGTACAGTACAGATTTACATTTACATTTACGTCATTTAGTACTGCCTTTATTGGTCACATACACTTTTACATGCAGTGAAATTGGACCCCTCTGACCACACATACATAAACATAAATACATTTCAGATGCTTTTTATCCAAAGAGACTTCCATTCCCTAAGTACAGGGGACAGTCTCCCTGGAGCAACTTGGGGTTAAGGGTCTTGCTCAGGGACCCAGTGGTGCTGAAGGTAGGATTCGAACCCATGACCTCTTGGTCTGGAGGCAAATATCCTACCCACTGAGCTACCACCACCCCCAACACAGATACGGTGTTACCTTTACATTTACTTTAAGTGTGATGTATTAAGTTGAGTTTAAAATGAAATGAAACTATTTTGGGAGCACATTTAGGGTTTATACTATAAAAATAGTCAGTTTATTGTGAGTTTTACCGGGTTTAGTGTGTATGTATATTTATGAATGAGCGCGAGAGAGAAATTGCACTATTTGATGTTAATTTAATAGGCCAAATAAAGACCAATTATATATATATATATATTTCATAAAATATAAGTAAAACAGTTTTGCAGCTTCAAATTTACTCAAACTTGATTTTTCAGCAGACTATCACTTTACCCACCCATCAGTTTTGCTTAACATGCTGAATGTGCAACATCTCCATCAGCGAAACACACGCACACCACCCAAACAGCTTCCAGGCTGCCCGCCACACAGTCCCTTTATTCGGCTCCCAGCCCACGCTGCGCTCCAGGGCCAACCCATCCTCTCCGCTTCATCTCTGCCTCTCCTACCATCTCAGAATCACAGTACACCTCCTGCTCCTGCAGAAGTCCTATCCCGCATATTTCACTCCAACACACCTGATACCAATTCAAAATCCTTCCAGAGGGACTGTGCTTGTGCTGAAGCAAGCTGAGGGCGGTCATGGGATGGTTTTTCAGAAACAAAATATAGTTTGGGAAATATTTTTGCTTGAACTCTGCTTGAATAAAGGGCGAAATGAGGAATGCAGAAAATTCTCTCTTCTACCATTTTCAGACTCTATAGCGCCTCCCCCTGTCAGACACCCACACAACAACCTGAGCAATAATCTCTTGTTACTTTGTTGTGCAGTATCTTATTGGGTTTAAATCATTATCGTTGTTATGTTACCGTGTGCAATATCATGCACAATTTTCAGCATGTCCTTATGGCCAATGTCAAATGATTGTGTGTAACAGTCTCACTTTGTGAAATATCACTACTTGTATCAATATTACTGGATCTACTACTGATCGCTATTACAGCAATAACAGGCTCCTAACCGCTATTAGTGTTGCTAGTAATTTGTTTACGTTACTTATACATATATATTTTATACCCCAGCATTTATGTATACAGTTTAATGTTTGTCATACTGAGTATTTCTGCAGTTTTTATTGGATTTATTTAGACTTTATATACGTTCTTGTCTTGTCTCTGTGCAGTCGTACAATAAGCATTTTCCTGCGGGATCCAAGGAGTTTTCTGATTCTAATTTCTCAGCTTGTACAGTTCTTATAATTCATTCAGAATTACTGTGTTGCCCAAGAGATGTCACAAGCTTAACCTATTACTCCAAATTCACTATGACTGCAGTGATCGAAAGCTAGCTGGGTTCTGTTTCATACTAATCTAACTATGCCTTGAGATTTTATTCATTGATGTCATTGTGTGACTGTAAAGTGTCCATTTGTGTCCACAGCACCTTGTGAACAGCATGAAATTCTTCTCTGCATGTAATCCATTCAAGAGAAGCAACAGGCAGCGGCCGGGGAGCAGTGTGTGGGTATGGTACCTCACTCAAGGGTGCCACTGGCAGTCCTGGGATTCAAACCCACAACATTCTGATCACAGGGGCAACTCCCTAATCACTAGGCCACCAGCTGCATTGTGAAAAGTGTCCAGCATATAAGAGGCTCACCTGTGGTAACGGTCATCCAGCACGGCCAGGACCTGCTCGTAAGCTCTGCGTGTGGAGCACTGGATGTAAGATAGGATGCCGCTCGTGCTGTACAGGTTCTGGCAGTCCTCGGGGCTGATGAGAGGAGGACACGGGCGGATCGGAGCGCTGGGCGATGGAGTAGCACTGGTAAGCAGAGACAGGGGCATAAATATGTTAACAAAAACACCTTTCCACAGTTATAAGGAACCGTTCTGTATCTAAACTGTACTGTGCTGGTACTGAAGTTGTATCAGGTTCTAAACTGTACTGTGCTTTTGTTATTGTGCTCTTTTATTATTTCTAGTCTTGTTTGAGTGTTGAATGTTTTCTCTGCGTTCTTTATCCGTGTGATGAGAACCGAACCCAGAGAACCTGTTAGTGAAGTCCTGGATCTCCTTCACGTTCCTTGTGTCAGTGGAAAAGTGCAAAACTAATATGTAAAATGTGGCCTGTGCTAAAGGTAAATGCGAAGAGTTTTGTACATTACATAATGACTTATTTTCACATCCACCTCTAGACACTCCTTAAGCAGGAATGACACCCGAGGGAGCAGCATGATACACCCCTCTGGCAGGAGGCCAGGCAGCATGAGGAAGTATGTTTCCGAGTGTGTGCTTGTACTTACCCATCGTATTTGATTATTTGGCCATTATGACGGAAAGCTGAGTTCTCACCGGCGCTGCGGTCACGCCTCGATTTTGAGTGTGAGTGGACCTTCAAAGAGAGAAAACAAAGATTACACATTATACTTTATTTCTATGTGCAACTTCAATTGTTTTAGTCATTAGAACTCAGAGCACCTTAGTAAAATCTGACTTCAGCAACTAAAAACAGTGTACAAGAGTCTAAAACCGCTATATGCTCCTCTTTCTCTCGGCGCCTAACCCCCAAAAGGTCCTCAGTTTGAAACCATTTTTCTCCAAATTACATTATTAGAAGTGGGTAACCTAAAACCTGCAATGACTTCAGTCTAGTGCTGCTTTTGATAAATAAACAGCCAAACCAACACAACAGTCAAATAAAACACAGAAATGAATTAGAATCTAGATGAGGAAAATTCAATACACTCTACAGAACACATAAAAAACTTTCTGAAATTGGCAAATAATAATTATTATTAATACTATTATTAATCTTATTTTGAGCCCTTTTGGTATAACTAGCAGCTCACAGATGAGGGATAAAGTTCAGTTACAGTAATAAGTAAATAAGTAAAAAAGAAAAATACAGTAATAAGAAAAAATAAAGTGGCGTAAATGAAAGACCATTAAAACAGCAGAGACGATCACACAGATCAAATAAAATACAAAAATCAGTAAGTAAATTCAAAAACTAGCGTAAAACTGCACATGTAATTGAGTTTTAACCGATCCAGAATGGGTTTAGATTCAGTACCTCGTCCTTCAGCCGAGCTGGTGGTCCCGCTGGCTGCTGCGGCTCCAGAAATTCCAGAGGTTGGTCTTTGAGGGTCAGGACCCGCGGAGGGGCCTTCAACTCCACCGACTCCATCGGGGTGGACTGAATCAGGTCCAGATCTCTAGGTCTGCTGAAGCGATCGTTGTCGTCCCCTTGAATAAAGACAAGACTGTTTAAATGTGTCTTTAACACACAGACAAGAACAGTTTACATGAAAGCCTGTATTACGTACACTCAACAAAATAAAGCTGGGGTGTAAAATGCATAAATGCACTGCTCTTAATATGGCAAACCATTTTGGGGGGCAAGAAAAAAAAAACTGCTCGGGCAGCAGCGTGTGGAGAGGGTATCTTCCTCAAGGGTACCTCAGGGGTGACACTGGCAGTTGTGGAATACAAACCCACAACCTTCCGTTCGTATGGGCAACTCCCTAACCACCAGCTGCCCCAAAACTCTGATCACAGCAGAATACAAACCAGCACCCTTTTGACTCTCTTCACTCAGCATGTTGTTGCTCAGCCATGGAGAGGGGCATTAAAGGTGTGGCTTTAATGATATACAAGGACAATTAGGTAGCTGGAGGCCTGGGGCTGTATTACAGAAACTTCCTAACTTGAAAATTCTATCTTAACTGTGTGGTAACCATGGTAACGGCAGTATAGAATCATATTTAGAAAAAAAATCCGCTATAGAACAACCGTTCATAAGTCCACTTTCCTATCCTAACTTGAATAAATAAATGTGTATTACAGAAGCATCCAAACCTCAAAAAATCTTAAATAAACTCTCTGGTTGCCAGCTGATTATTTAGGCTATGGGTCGTGTGATATTGCCGCTAGCCGATCAACTACGCCCAGCTTTGGAGAGGCGACCCGTTAGCACGGGGCTCTCCCTCCCGGCTGTGGTACAACTAACAAATGCGCTTCATTTTTGTTTTTTCGCTAAGGGTGAATTTCAAAGCGAAGTGTGTGTGTGTGTGAGAGAGAGAGAGAGATAGTCCCTATACTTTTGTTCACATAGTTGAATGACAGCTCTGTCCCAGTATTTTTGTCCATATTGGCCAGTATGTCTGTCTTAAAATTCAGAGCATGACGTTGTTTAATATCCATATTCTGACAGTAATGAAGATACTCTAACGATACAGTGTTACAGATTGGAGCCTCGTAAAGTTACAGTGGCAGCAGGTAACAGTAACAATGTTCCGTTAGTTGCTAGGTAACAGACATAAAAGTCGATCATCAATGTTAAGATTGCTTATTTAGGATTTGTAACTCTAGATAAGATAGGATTCCTAAATCCAGTTAGGATTTGCTTCTGTAATTTGTCAAGCATGACAAATGGACGTTTTACACTGAACTAGCCATAACCTGGTATGGAACTACCTGCCACGACAATCCTCTCAGGAACGTGCATCATGGTGCTGTGGGTGGTCTCCAGCAGAGGCCCGGAAGGTTCCTCGGAGGAGCCTGGTCCTACTTTGAGCCTGTCAGGGATCCTCATCTGCTGGCTGATGCCCTCCGTGTACTCCAGCTCATACTGGATACGGTTTATCTCAGCCATGTCCACCGCACTCATCTCCCCCTCACCTGGGAGACACAAAGACAATGAGCTGGGAACCACACCATTAACAGCATTTTATCTGGGCCACAAGGCTTATACAAGCATCCATTCGGAGGGTAGGTCTTTAAAGTGTGCAGACATCAGGCCAAGGAACAGATCTGGATGAAGGTGAACTGTATCACTGCAAACCATTCAGAAACATCAAGTTACTTTTCACAAACCATTTGCACCACTGATCTGCGGGTTCAACACACTAAACCTCAAACCAAACAGTTTAAGTTGGTTATTTTATTTTGTTATTATTTTTTTTTTATTCCCACTTGCCTTATCTTTATACTTCTTGTTTCACTGAGCATTCTCACATATATAATCATGATTATACATATTTACACATCAGAAATAATTTATAGGCCTGCACATACATTGTGCAGGCCTATAAATTATTATTGTGATGCAATAGTGGCATCACAGAAAGGCCTTTACAAATAAACCTCTAACAAATCAGTATTTCTTACCAGGTGACTTATTAGTCACTGTGCCACAGTGTTCTGATGAATCGTGGTCTTCATGTAATTCAACAAAAGTCTAATTATCTTCATATTTAACCATTAAAGGTGTTGTCGAATCAATGAATTTGCAGAACATAAGCAGTTAGCAGTTGCAGCCAGAATAAGGAAAATGTTTTAAATATGTTGGTTTTGTGACATCACAAATGATTTGAAAATATACGGATTGTATGGATGTTGGGAGTAAATATACCTTCTAAAACAGTATTTACAGACTTTAAGCCTTTTTAAATCCAGAAAGTGACGACATTGGTCCTTTAATATACTGAAAGGGCATCACACTTAGAAAATGTAGCAGTAAAATCCCAATACTGATATTCTGCCCATAACATGCAGCTCTAGTGAAATATATTATTATAGATATTAACCTCCTAAGAATACTACACAGTTCATATTCCCTTGGCACAAAAACACTAAACATCACTTTACACATCCGTGGTTTGTTATTGTAGCACCTGCTAGTAGAGGGCTAGCTAGCATAGCTGGCTAACTGCAATCACATCCTTCCCTCTTTTTTAAACAAAAACGGCTGAATTAGCAATGGACCAACAACACAGAGAAGTTGCTTAGACGGAACCTTTTTAAAGCAGCCACTGTCTTCCAGAATAAACCCCTTTTCAGAGAGATTTGAGGGTTAAACCAGCAGGTGCTCGTTGATCCGAAAAGCCATCCTCATTGAAACGAAACCAAACTAAAGAATCGGCTCATTTGAGTCGACTCTTTTGACTCGGTTCTTTTAAGTGAACCACGGGAGTCGATAAACGTCCAGAGACATTTATTTGTTTGTTTGTTTATCTATCTATCTATCTATCTATCTATCTATCTATCTATCTATCTATCTATCTATCTATCTATCTATCTATC
>JBBPDC010053406.1:0-11304 GCA_037974485.1 Hemigrammopetersius urotaenia
GTTCAGCCCTCTATACACGCTAATTCCTTCCTACAACCCTGGGGGCTAAGCCCCCCTTGTCTTTCCGTCCTAGTGACTTGAAAGTAAGCTATAATGATAAACCCTCACTGTGCACTGTACCTTCTGCATTGCCCAGGCATAATGCTAATTTGAATGACTTCATTCCGTCTTTGAAGAACCATAACAGCAACCAGACCCGTCAGAGCGACCCGCAGAGATTTGCCACAAATCAGCATTATGAGAGAAAGAGAGCTTTTGTTCAGAAGTGAACTTGTTTCTTGTATTATGTTACATTAAATCTAACCACTCGCCTATAAGAAATGACACAGCTTTACATAGCGTAGCGCCTTCGCTTCAAACAGACTCTATATGCCAGTGACTGTCTGCATCATTAACAATGACTGCCATCTGCTTACAGTGTATTTTGGGAGAAAAGATGACTGACAATATATCAGCAGGAAGCTATCATCGAGTCTGGTATCTAATATTTCCACTAAATTATTGGATGAAGCAGTGATTGAAAAGAGCTCAAGAAAAGCATTCATTACAAAACGGTCCCTGAAAGAAAAGCCATTGCTGATGGCTTCAAACTACAACAAGATGCAAGTGTCCTGTTTGAGCCTAATGAACATGTACAAATGATTTCAGTTTTTGGAGACAGTTTTTTTTTCTGTACATAAAGTCATTATTAGTGAAGAAAAACATTATGCTCACATTTTTTGAAAATAGAAACCATCATTGAGCAAATACGCTCTCAGTGTCTGTAATCTCTAAAGGATATCCACACTCTGATTTTCTCGTTTGATCGTTGGAAGAAATAAGCACACAATTTTATGACTTATGGAAACAAAGTATGTGTTAAAGCCTCGACTTCAATTCCTTCAGAAACTCAAACTCTTTGAAATGTTGAAATTGCGAAACATCCACTCAAGGCCTGACTGAGAAGGATCAGTGGTACTGAAGTGAATTTCTAACCCTCACAGCAAGCCCGATCATCACCTCGTCCTCCTGCATAAAGCGTGTTTAGTCATGTCTATGTGCCTTTTACCTCACAGTCATCGGAGAGGGCACATTTACAGACACCAGACACAGAGGCCTCTTCACTGCCAGGCATGCCCCTTTCACCTAATAGACATACTGGCAACCTTCCACAGGGTGATGCCAGCCTCTATGCCAGGAAGTAACTAAGAGACATCGCTGGCCTTTTGACAGAAAGGCATGGTGTTACATCAAGAAGAGGCGCAATCACACCAACCTCAGCAAGACAAGACCATACATCAAGAAGAACCACTCTCGAAAAATCAGTCATATAACCTCGAAAGCATATAAGAGACTTTGTATACAATTATAATGTCATATACAAGCTGTCTTAATGTTTAAAGTCCCTTATTCCATTTTATACTGTACTGCTACCACTTTTATTATTTGTTATTATTTTATGCTTTCTACCTCTATAGCTGCATTTTTTGCACACCCAATGACTTAATGTCATAACATCGTATTCATTTCAAACTAGCTGCTTTTGTGGTCCTGTTGTTTTTTTCCTCTTATGTTTTTCTCTCTCTCTCTTGCTTTTGTTGCACTCTGTATATTTTGTCATGTCTGCATTTATTTAATGTTGCACCATGGTCCTGGAGGAATATATATATATACAATGGCTGGCCTGAATCAGTGAAGAAACAGGTGCAGATGATTCCAGATGATCAGGCGGTGATCAGTATACTGGTGGTGCTGAATGCTGAGTGTTTGGAACTCCTTAATCTAGGCACCTCTGCAGCCTGTCGCTAAATGCCATAAACGTAACCATCTCTCCCCATTTATTTAATTCGCTTAAGAAGTTTAATAAGTTTGTGTATCACAAAATCAAAACACAAGAACAACTAGATTACTTGTGAAAAAAACATCACTTGAATGTTGCACTGAAATGTTTTTGGACAAAGCAAATTTTCCACTTGTGGGACTAATAACGGTTTACCTTATCTCTTAGCTTAAAAGAATAATTCTTGTAAAATGGGATGTGTAAATGGTAATATATATTTACATTAGAGGTGAGCATAGATTAATTTTTTTAACGCCGTTAATCTCATTGTAATCTTGGGGTTAACGGTGTTAACCGTGCGGGATTCTACTGCAACCCCGCCCCCCCACAGAGAGACCGATACAGGTTTAAAATGCACTAGTTTACATTTTTTACTTTTTAATATTTAACGGATATTCGCACTCATATCTCAATTATACCTCAAAAATGGTTGTTTTGGGAATTATAAGAGTACTTCTGTGGCATCGCTCAAAAATCCTTGCATCTGTCTTAAAGAGTGTTGGTAAACTCTCTGAACAATTGCGCAGGAAAAGCCTAAAACAATAACAGAGAGATGCTAGCGTTGGCTCTCACTAGCATGAGATGGAACAATAGCTTACACTAAAAATGTTGAGGCTTTGTTTATTCAAAGACATTTAAATGCGCAGATTACGTTTAAAATTATTTTAAGTAAGAATTCATGTTTTGTAAAAGTTTCTAAGCTGACACACATGCTAGTGAGTTACAGACAAAAAAATCGTAAACATTGTATTTTTATGGGTCAATTGCATTTAGATGCTGAGAACTTACCTTAAAATCAAATTTAGATCGAAAAATCAATATTTTTATGAAATAGGTCACTGGTCTGCATGATTCACACTTACCCAACACACTCTGAGAAAGGTTTAGCCGACTACCAGTTCATAAAAAAATGGTATTTAGCTTCTAGCAACTAAAGAGCATTTTTTGTTTTGGGTACTAAACAGCTCTGTGGTCCCCTCTAGAAGAATGATTGCCTGTTTGTTTCAGCACAAACTGTGATAGTTGCTTTTTAGTCGGGATTGAAACCACATTTGTTTTCCTTCACTGTAACAGCAGAAAAGGAGTTAAGATATTTGTGGCTGTGGAAACAAGTAGAATGTCATAATGGTATCTGCATGTGCCTTTTAAATTCGAATGGAAGTAATTAACCTATTTGCAAGAAGGATGTCACAAATGAGTCATTTATGCCTGGCCAGCTGTAGGCCTCGTTTTCTTCTACATTTACTCAGCACATGGACAAGAACGGCAAACTGTTGCTATACGTAGTGTTTGATTTGGTCCACTGTTGTAAGATGTGGAGCCCCGTCCAGCGGCAGACTTCATCCGTCAGCTCTAATGGGTCGGGCTGTCAGATACAGATTAAGGACATTTGTGGCTTAAAAAAGACCTAGACTTCCATCAACTGTGTAATTTAGCATGAGACAAGACTCAATCTGTATCTAAAATTGTAACTTTCCTTTTGTAGAAGCTTAATATATGGACCATGAAAGAGCCTTTTTCAAAAAGGACAGTGTACCAGTCGCTTTCGAGAGAAGCATTCCTATTCAAAACATATGGGCAAATACCTTAATCCACAGAGGAAATATGGACATTTCTCTAAAGGCAAAGCGTGTTCTGAACCAGCAATCAAAGTACAAGTCTGTCAAAAGCTAGGCTGCTACTTTACATGACATAAAAATACAGGAATATCGCTAGATTTTCCTTAAATACACAATTTGGCATGTTCCAGTTTTTAGCTTATTAATCCCCTAATGTAAATCTGAAGGCTCCTCATAGCCTAGCTCTCCAAACGGTGCCTCTTCACCAGTAGCTTCTGTACGTTCTTTGTTCCGTCACTGTCAGCGTTTATATGTTCTGTTTCTTGCAGTTTTGAGCTTAGTATGCCTTTCATTTGATTTGTGGATATCACAATATTACCGATTTGTCTGTGTTACAAGCCTACAAGGCTCCTGGAAAGCTATGATAAACAAACTCCACACATTTATCTTAACACCCCAGGTTCCCATTTGTTATACTGAAACTAGTCTCAGCTAATATCTGCTTAAATAAGCACAACTGACTTGGGTCATAAGTCATATGGTACAATTTTCTGCCTTTAAAGCCACCCAATTGTTTTGTTTGTGCCAATTACTTTGTTCCCCATCAGTTCAAACAGCAGTGAGAGGCTGTAGGCAATAAATCAGCCTCATCACATAGACCGCTGGAGGCTTCAATCCGTATAAAAACATCCCTAGGGGTCTTTGACCTAGTCTACCGGAGGACCCTTATATCATGTTCCTCAACACACGTTTCTGGCTGTGACCAAATTTGGTCAAATCACCCCATGGTGGTCCTACGTTCCCCCTTCCTGTTGTTTTTGTTCTAGGGGGCTGATGTTTCTGTTGTGCTTAGTCGGGCCTCCAGTCACGATACACAGCGCACCTGTTCTCTCCCCTGCATCTTACAAAACACATAAATCATTCTGATGCTGCCCTCACTACTAACATTCTCATAAATGGCTGCCTGGGATCAGCTATACACAGAAGCTCGGCATGGAAGCGCATTTCTCTCTTAAGCTACCAGGCCGCCTCATTCAACCATCAAAATAAGCGTCTTCCCACATCATTCCTTCACCCCATTCTGTCTCAGTCAGCACGTTTATATCCCCCCCATAAACTCACTATACTTTTAATTATCCCATATACAGTAGAGAAGTGGTGGCTGGTTTCACTCAGGAGAAAATCTCGATCCAGTCTCTTCTGCAGGTTGTTCTGCCAGAAGTAAAAACCACAAGTAAAGCAATATTTATGCATCTAGTAAATTCAATGAAGCACTTTTTTGGACAGAGATTAGGAGTTGATTTTATTTTACAAAAGGAGTCTTCACTTCAACATAAATCTATTTACTGAAAACCAGCCACTTATGAATTAAAATCAGTAAAACTAAAAATCTTCCAAACAGTAGACGGAATGACTACAGCACAAACTGACAGCATAAGCCGACATAAATCAACATCATCTATTTTGACCCCCAGTGTAGAAATATTGCGAAAAAGAAAATGATATCACTGCAAAAACTCCTGATCTAACTAAGACTTACAATCTTATTTCTAGCCTAAAAGTCTTCTTGTTCTTGTTTTGAGAATACTATACTATATAAGAGAAGCTGTGTAAGGTTATTAAGACTGTTTAAGGTATTTACTTCCATATTTCAAGAAATCTTATCAAGAGTAAATATCTTACTGCACTGACGGATCATTTCACTTGTTTCTAGTCTAAAGGGTTCTTTAAATAGAAAAAAATATCTTAAAACAATCTTTATATACAATATAACAGCAAAGAAATCTGCTCTTATATAGTCTATTATTCTCAAAACAAGATCAAAACTTAGAAATAAGAAATTAGATTAAGATTGCAAGTCTTAGTTAGATCAGGAGTTTTTGCAATGTAGCAGACACATACTTGGTTCTGTATGGGTTTACATTACCTCCAAGCTCTTTCACATTCAACACTGCATTTGGGAAAGGCACCGCCTTTATGCTGAAGCCTAAAAGAGACAAGAGGACAGTGTTTAGTTTTCCGACGCCTCTAAGATGAAGGAAAGCCCATGTTTGTTTTGATCCCTGTCAGTGTTGATGTAGAGGACCCAATATCTACAGAAAAGAGATCCAAAAAAGCAATATAATACTGACAAAGGAGTACAAACTGTGAGATTTCCTCTGCGATACCACTTCCCCTATGTTCATTTCACAACGGTACATGCAGAGACAGGGAGGGCAGACATTTGGTATTGATTAATACAAACCCAAAACACATGAGACTGAGCCTCTGAATGTCCCACTTTGACTGTGTTTGTAAAGCGGGTTTCATCACACTCACACCGGGTGACGGTAAACGTGCCGTGCAAGACTTCAGTTCTGTTTAGATCTGTTATCAGAGAGCTGCACACACAAAAGGTTTGGCGTCACAATCATATTGGAAGCTTCTGCTGCGGCCAGTTTACATGAATACTGCTCTAGTCGATCCTATTATTGCTGGGTATCATATCAGTCTCTTCTGATATTACTTATATTACTTCTGCTCTTACTTATACTGGTGTCACACAATAATATTGTCTTTATTTTCAGTGTTACTGACGGAGAGCAATAGCTTGTGTGTCAATAGCTCGAGGTTGTTTTCTGAATACATTAAATGTAATTTTTAATACATAAAAAAGAAAGAAAAAATGCATTTTGTCTGGTTACATTTACAGCATTAATCACACTTCTCGAGTGAAATCTGAACAAAAGAAAATAGAACGAAAACAGTTGAATACAAGTTGCAAAGTGCCCCACATTCTTTAAGCACAGAATTCCATCAGCTGCGTTAAAGCTCACTTCAACTGTGGGATATATTTATACTTTACCTTAACAGTCTTTAGCCTGATGTTTAAGATGCTTTAGCGATCTGCCATGTTGAAAAGTGAAAGTGATCATTCTGTCATACGTGAACACACCACAGCACACAGTGTGAACAGCATGAAATACAACCTCTGCATTTAACCCATTCACCAAGTGAAGCGGGGGGCAGCCATGAACACAGCGCCGGGGAGCAGTGTGTGGGGACGGTACCTTGCTCAGGGTACCTCAGTGGTGCCTAGCGGTTTTGGGAATCGAACCTGGACTTTCTGGTCGCAGGGCAAATGCCCTAACCACTAGGCTACCAGCTGCCCCGAACTAGTATGTATGTCTGTTGCTAATGTACGTTTTCAGTGTATCACTGGTGTTCTGTTCTCCACTCATTTCCTATTTAACTAAAAACTTTGTTTTTCTTTTCTAAGTCATTTTAATTGATTTTAATATTGGTACACAATTACTTTGAATAAAATATTGCGGCATTAACATACATTGAAAACTCTTCTCTTTTAAAGTTTCCGTTTAGGTGATATCGATACACCTGAGGGGCCAAAGAAAACCGGCAGAAGAAATATAGAAATATTCTTTGGGTTAGAAATACCTCACTAACACATCTAACACACACACACACACACACACACAGACACACACACATACACACATTCTCAGCCACAGATACGTGAGTGTGAAGAACTTATACATTATATAAAAACACATTTCTTTCACAAAAATGGATCTCTAAAAAGCTGTCCATTGAAAAGCTTTTGGGGAAGCAAAACAGAACCCTTTAGGTATCTTTATTTTTAAGTATCAGAAGGGCCAGGGCTTCCATATAGTTGATACATTTGTAACACTTGAGAGGTGCCACCAAATGATTCAGTCACCTATGATAACTTCATCACAGAATACAGTATCCCAGTTTTTGTGAGCATGCTCTGCGAATTACGTTTTCTTTTACTGCACTGTGGCTAAATTGACATCCTTCACAACATCACATGGCCATTCACACACGTGAACACCGCATGAATAATGTGCAAGTTTTGATTTGCATTTAATCCATTTAACTCTAGGAATACAACGCCCATGCAGCAGTGTGTGGGGACGGTGGCAGTGGTGCCACTGGCAGTCCTGGGATTTGAACCCACAACCTTCCGATCATAGAGGCAACTCCCTAACCACCAGGTCACCAGACGCCCCATGCAGCTAAATCAGATACTTCAATGTACCAAGAATCTGGACAGAGCAAGCGAAAATATTTCAAATAAAAAATGAGATTTAATGAGCACGAGGGAAGCCACAAGTCAAAAAATCGACGCATTCAAACAGGCAACATCCACCGCAGCGTTTTGAGATTGGCTAGGCCACTCCAGAGCAAATATCTGCCTTTACCATTCCTGTCAAAAGGAAGAGAGAAGTGGATCAAACCCACAGTGTGAGCACAAATTACCGATGAGAATGCAACAGGAAACTGATGCTATGACAAACGAATCACTGTGCAGCTAACACTGGAAGCATTTAACAATTTTGATGAAGCTCGACATTTTTAGTTATCTGTAGGTTATAGGTTCTTTCTATCTTTTTAGCACCAATAAGCTCTCAAGAAACGACAATATATTGCTCCATTTCTATAGCGAAGCATCAGTTCAGACGAACACAGAGAATTTAAAATTTTTATTTGGTTAAAAGTTACATGTAACCATGGCACATCATTATGCAGAGGCTTGTTTGGCGTTTTATTTGTGTACTGAGTGATGCTTTGCAGGTCTTGCGACATTGAAGTTTGAAAGGATTAATGGCAGTATTGAGAATTGCTGAAAGGTTCCATCTGTCTCGACTGTCAATCATCTTTAAGATGCACAAATGTAACCATATTTGTTTCGGTACTTGTTTTCTTTGAAAGGAATGTAATCCATGTCCTGAAAAAGTGTTGATATGCTGTCTGGCATCAGAATATTTCATGCGAAATAGAACTTTCTTTGTCTCATTTGCTGTGGTTGTGCTCCTTAAACAGATAAAGTCATGCTGAAGCCTGTCTTCGCTTGCGAAACGAGAACAAGGAACCTAACATTTTTGGATGTTATGAATTCATCCAAGTTATTTAAAACAAAACAAAAAACAGTAATCTAGCAGAAGAAGAAGGCGGCATAAGAAGATGTGACTATAGTAACAGTATCATTTAGTCAATGATTTTAACAAGAGGTGATTTATTTTGGGATAAAACTCTCATTCTTTGTAAAGATGGCTTATGAGTTTGCGCCCCCTGGGGAAGGAATTGGAAACTGTCTTAGATATACTGAATATCAGACTGTTAGACAGACATGGGTTACTTACTATAAATATTGCTATTTATCAGTGAACATTTCAAATGTTCTCAAATTCTTAGTAAATGCTCTAGCAAAAGAAATGCAGAGAATCATGGGAAAAAAATGTCTTCATTATTCTCTGATTCTATAAAAAAACACGTAAAGCACATTTCACATTTTTAATCTGCAGCGCGTCTTGGGTCGTTAGTATGTTACTGCTGGTACAGCCATCATATGTGCTGGTGGTTAAACAGTGTTCAATGCTTTATGCTTTTTATAGACTTTGCATCGTTTTAAAACTGAAGTAAAGGACTGACGGATGTTTGTGAATGGAAAACATTTACTCAAGGTCGGATCTGGTCCGCAGGCTGCTCTCTGAAGATCCCTACTATACACCTTTAAAAGTAGTTAACTTCCATCTCTGACAGGTGATTCAAATCAGACCCAACTCCAAACACAGTCACACAAACAAAGAAGGGTTCACACTGCAAGGCTGAGGGGTCATCTTTTACTTGGAAGTTCACATAAAAGAAGCTAACCTGGAAAAAGCTATTTTTTTGTTTATGTCCATTATTTTCATCTCACCAATCATACAGCTCAGGGTTTTCAGTAAGTGGAGCCACTAATCTCTGCAATCTCTCCAATGCAACAGTCAAAGAAGGCCAGCCTTCCTCCTGATCTGATTGGTCAGCGCAGAAACAAATGGTTGTGATGTAGGTTAGTTGACTTTTCTTCACCTCAGGAGCACTTCGCACAAAAGACAGCTATGCAAGGTTCATAAACACATGGCACCCAGGGCGCAAAAACAACAAGCAAAATGCGTCTTTATTAAAAGAATTTAAAAAAAACAACAGAGCGAATTACTGAACCCTACTACTGAGGCAAACAACTCTTCTACTTTCACCGTTCCGGCTTTACAAGGCGGCTTGAAACAGGTGTTCATAGATTAGACAAGATGTAACAAGAATAGAAAAGAACGATACACGCATGCATAAAGAATGGTAACTGACAGCTTCTGCTCGTGATTAATGAAACAGATTATGAGAAGTAAAACTTTTCTCAACGAAAAAGGAAGTCGTGTTGTCTGTCAGTCTATGGTGGGGCAATAATCATGCGATAAACTGACCTGTCGCCCAAAGCGCTAATGTAATCAGACTTTCTTGTCATGAGAGAGAAAGTACATGTGGCAAATCGCAGACTGGTCAAAACTCGCACGTACACACAGCCACATGCATTCAAATAAAGACGCACACACACACACACACGCGCGCGCGCACACACACACACACACACACACACTCTCTCATAGTGGTCTTTTGCATGTCAAGAGACAACAGAATCCGTAAAGTAAAGCAGCTCTCTTCAATGTGACGCTAAAGCAACTGGCCAGCAAGAGGGAGAAGCGATATGAAGCAGCTCTCAGTGCTCTGGGAGGCTGGAAAACACATGGTGACAAAGCTGAGATTTTGCAGAGATTTTTGGAACGCTGGGAAAGTTTGACAAATGCTGTGGGAGAAGCTTGAAAAGCTGGCTCAATGCACTACATCTGTGGCGCACTTCATAATTTCATTGAGGTAGTTTGGGGCATTGGTCTGAAATACTTGTAGCATTTGGTTTAAATTACAATGCAGCGACATGGGAAAGATATGTGAGTTCTTTCATTTGTTAATTTTGTATTACATTTTAAAACACAGTGTACTCAGCATTCCAGACAAGAGTTTGTGGTTATTCATTTTGATTTTGATTTTGATTCTCTTTTATGCTATTCTATTCTATTGTTATCTTAATTTTTGCTGCTCCTAACTTTGTTCTGCCCACTTTCTTCTGTGAATTCTCCACTTGTGGGACTATTTATTTATCTCTTATGTTTCATTTGGATTTTAGCAATTGTGTCAAAATGATGACATAGTATGCATCTAAATATATACCATGCACGGTTATGACCAACTCTTATGATAAGTGAAGTAAAAACTTTACCTGTGGTTGGTACAATGCCATCGATGCCTTCACTGCAAAGCCGAGACAGCAGAGCAGTTTTACCAGCACCACTGAGCCCAATACACACCACATCATACTCCGTTCTAGGCTTTGGGGGACCTTTACAGCACAATGCTCGAAGACACTATGAAGAAAAAAAGACCAAAGAAAAACACACGTTCACTCCTGAAACTAAGACACAATACCAAAATAACTTTTACTTCTCTCGCGATTTCATTTAGCTTAATATACTAAAATTAGAAAATGCTACAGTAATTTGACACAAATTATGGAGGTTTCCCACAACAACACAGTGTTCGAATTTAAAACTCAACAAATCTGACATCATATATGAGCATGAGAGAGCTATGAGAGAGCTATAACTTACATAACGTACAGTGAAAGTTGCCTGACTGTAAATAATAGATTATGCACCAATAATACAAAATGATGTCCAATACAACAGCATGCCAGTTCTCAACCTACAACTACACACCAGTATGAGTAAAAAAAACACACAAACTACCAATTCTTCATTTTAATTGCAAATAAATTTTAAATAAAAGATTATATGTGCTATATGTGTGTCCTTATCACTATCGCTGACTAAAGGCTTATTGGAAGACATGCCGAGTTATTTCCAGGTCTAGACTACAGTACTTAAAAAAATATCACATATGTTGATTAACACATAATAATAGTGTGTAGGGCTGGGCGATTCATCGAAAAATAATGGAAATCGACATTCAGAACCTATAATCGATCAAATTTTTCCAGGTCGATTATTTAGATTACTTTCCCTTTAAAAACAC
>JBBPDC010053426.1:0-11303 GCA_037974485.1 Hemigrammopetersius urotaenia
GATTCATGTTTGTGGCTGTAATGTGACAAAATGTGGAAAAGTTCAAGGGGGCCGAATACTTTTGCAAGCCACTGTACTTCTCGTGATGTCGCATATAATCTCGCCAGTAGGTGGCAGCAACAGATTATGGAATAACAAAACTTATACTGAACGTATAACACCAGAGAAATCAAACAGTTTACAGTTTAGCTGGATGACAACATTTTCTCTGCACTGTATTAATCTCTGTTTGGGGATTTTTACAGTAAAAAGAATTTTCCCCAATTCCCCCGTGGGATTGGTGTGAGATGCGCTGTTCTGGAAACAGCGAGTCACAGTGTTCACAGTGGTGCTCAATGGAACCAGACATCCTCCTCAAAAAGTTCCTTCACAGAAAGTAAAAAAGTAAAAATTGGAGGCATAAGAATGTAATTGCTCCACCTCAGCAACTATCAGTAACCACCTAGCAAGGAGCATAGTAGCCATAGCAACCACACACTTCATAATGTCTTATTATTGGTATTATTATTTTTGTTCCATCTTGTTTTTGGAGCAACTTCTCCTCTTACAGCATGATTTTTGTGGCTTGTAATGAATGGGAGAGATAATAGGATGAGCCCTGTTTGAAATCTGTGTAGAAAGAGTATTTGATGACACAAGTGAAAGGGATAAAAAGCATGAAAATCCAAAACATGAGGTAAAAAACATGGAACAAGACACATGGCAGACTCATAAACAAAGTTCAAGACACTAAAGCACAGGTCAGTCATATAATATAAGACATGTGTGACTGCTGTGGTTTAATTTAAATATAAATGCTGCTATGTGTTCAGTCATTCTCACCCATAAATTGCTCGGGAGGAGCCAGGAGTCAGAACAAACACTTGAAACAAAATAGGTATGAATATAGGGACCAAGTTGGTATCAGGAAACAGAAGAACGGCCCCCTCTGGCTCTGGAGTCTGGAGTGTGAGCTGCAGTAATGAAAACCAGGAGATTAGGGTGCTAGCAGTGTGGAGATGTAGGCACTTCTTGACAGAGACCATTCAAAGAAATGCTGTGAGAAAGAGATCAGTCTCTTCTTTAACACAAATTTCATTCTTATTATTTTGGTATTTCTTTCCATTTTTGGTTTAAAGTTTTGTTAGAGCCACTGTTTTAATTTATGCATTAGTTTTGTTTTTCGCTGGAGTTGTCGAGCTTTTACACAACAGAAGTCTTTTAGTAAATCCAGTTCTGAATTTGGGGTTATAGGGATGAGTGTGTTCTTCTAATAGCTTTCTAATGGTTCTCCTAATGTTTTTTCTGAAGAATTTGTCACAATTTTGGCTGATAAACAAGTAAAAATGGGTGAAGATGTCATTCTTTGCTGTGAGACAATCCCAGCAGACCTAAAGCTAATGTGGGAGAAGAATGGACAGAACCTGTACTGTGTGGAAGGAAAACACTGCATGCAACAAAATGGCAGACTCTTGGTGATCAAAAACGCTGAGCAGGGAGATGAAGGGATGTACACAGTAAAGCTGGAGAATAGCAAGGGTGAAGCTTCATGTTCTGCCACCGTCACTGTGGGTATGTAAGAATTTTTTTCTGGAATGACTAATCATTTTACTCCATTTGATATCTCAGAAATTTCTTTCACTTAGATAGTCACAAGTGCAAATTCAAATTCAGTGTAAAATATTTGATCACATTGAGGCTATCATATTTACTTTTAGTTAAACAGATGACCAATGTTGCCAGTCATTTACCACCAAGCTTTTCAACTCTGCTAATGTTGCTTTAGGTTGCCATTCCTGTTCATTTATTTGGAAAAAAATACTCATTTGCACAATTATCATGGAACTACAGTTACACTTAATTAATGTGTTTTTTTAATCATTCCGAAATCAGAAATTCTTTTAGAAAAGAGTTTGCAGCATCACTTACAGCAATGGTTCTCAACCTTTTCAACATTAAGGCCCACCTATCTATCACAGCATGTTGCCAAGGTCCACTTGGCCACAGTAGATGATATTAAATAACAATTTGAGGACCAATGGCCTGTGTCAATTTTAGATTCGCGGCCCATCAGTGGTCCACGGCCCAGTGGTTGACAAACCAGGGTTTACAGCATTGTGTAAATGTGTGTGCACCCTGTGTCAAGAGCTTACATGTCACGTCTCAGAACGTTTCTCCCAGGCAGCCCCCTGCTTCAAGTTGTGAATAGGTAAAATGCAGAGAGAGAGTTTTGTGTTGTGCTATGGTTCACATCTATTGTGTTCACATCTGACCATAAGGGACCATTTCACTTTATCACTGTAAACAGTAAATAGGATCCAGATAACTAGAAAGATGACTAATGCTGATCCTAGGGAACTCATGACTGGTGATCTAATAAAGAGTGGCATAAATTGTATGTGAAATGGTCATAAGTGATAACAGGTGGATGTGCAGGTAAATCAAAAGACCAGAAAGGAAATGCCTCCGCCAGGTGGGCAAATCCATGGCCTTCTAATCACAGGGGCACCCTAGCCAACAGCAGCCCAAGAAATTGTATAGCTAATGCTGATTTGCAAACACGTCTAATGAAATAAAAGGCAAAATTATTAAAATAGCATCTTCCAATAATAATTAGAAAGAGAAAAAATTAGTCTGTCCTAACTGGTGGATAGGAAGTGGTTAAGTTGGGGCAACAACTGGGCACAAACAAAAACGTGTGCATTTATGGTGTAACTGCAGTTTCAAAAATA
This sequence comes from Hemigrammopetersius urotaenia, assembly GCA_037974485.1. Taxonomy (NCBI): domain Eukaryota; kingdom Metazoa; phylum Chordata; class Actinopteri; order Characiformes; family Alestidae; genus Hemigrammopetersius; species Hemigrammopetersius urotaenia. Next base: position 2,712 of record JBBPDC010053426.1, read on the forward strand.
ACTGTGGTTTTCTGCTGGCAATATTTTTTATTTTTATCACCATTTTTATATGATTTTTTAACAGTAATTTGTGCATTTTTTGCAGAATCAAGTGAATGGAGGGAAATACGATGGAAGTGAGTACATTTAAGTCAATATGTGATGACTATTACTGTACTGGCATTACCCCGGCAATTTCATGACCTTTAGTCTTTTAAGTTCTTTTGCAGATAATACGCCTGTCCAGGCGTACTATACTAAAATCAGGATCAATAAAACATAAGTAGTGAACAGTACATTTTTGACTTTGTATTTGCACTGGCACAATCCTGGTGCATATTTTTATTTTAAAATAGTTATTTGGCCAATCAAGTAGTGTAAGGTAATTGTTTGGACAATTCTGTTTTTTTTTTATTTCATATGCTTGCATACACTCACTTCAAAATGTCTGCACATAATGAACCACAAAGAGAGAACCACTGCCACAGCTGGTCAAATTCAGTTTGTTGTTTTATTATACTGGCATGTAGTACAAACTAAAATCTGTCACTGCTGTGTCTGGCACCCCGCACCCTGGATATCCTGGTCTCTGGAATACATTTATAACCCTCTGCACGGTTCAGTCAGTGGCCACTGCTTTTCTGTTTGGTTTTTGGGGCTTTTATTTTGGTGTTTTGTGCATGTTTGTATCTTGGTTCACGTTTTCACCTGTCCTGGGTTCGGTTAAAGTGATTGAGTTTTCTGATTGGTTTCTGTTTGAGGCATGTTGTGTATTTATGTTCTGCTTTGTGTGTTTGTCACTATGAGTCCATCGCCTGATGCATTTCTGTTTCCTGCCTGCCTGTTTCTGTTGTGTTTATCCGAGTGGCCAGAGTGTCTGTTTTCTTTTGCCTTTTGAATAAAGACAGATCTGAATGGATCCCTGGCGTTCTGCCCGTTCCTGCATGCTTCCAGGTAGCTCCGGGTCTGGGCCTCGTGGCCCGACCCGTGACACCCTCGCTGCTCTTAATTGTGTTTTTGTATTGTCTTTCATTTAGCACTCCTGTCCTGCATTACTGTTACCTAGTAAAGCCCAGCTTGACCCAGAGTCCTTTGGGCAGCTAGTGGCCTAGTGGTTAGGGCATTCGCCCTGCGATCAGAAAGTCCCGGTTCGATTCCGCTAAGGTACCCTGAGCAAGGTACCGTCCCCACACACTACTCCCCAGGCCAAGTTCTTGGCTGCCCACTGCTTCACTTGGTGAATGGGTTAAATGCAGTGGTTGAATTTTGTGCTGTTCACGTATGACAGAATGGTCACTTTCACTTTATGGGCCCACAGGTCAGTTAAATTTCTTTGTCATGTCTGTGTGTGTCTGTATTCACCTCCAAGTATGCCTGGCCAACCTGAATCACTGTGGAACATTCTGTCAGGCTGATCTACCCTTTGACACTATCGGATTCATCTTGATTCAAAGCTCATGTGACTTTTTTTTAACTTTGACTGTGAGACAGGTCCTGCAAGTGCTACATTCCTTTTTCATTTTCTCACCATTTGCTTATTAAACAAGTACTTTCTGCAAATGCATCATGAGCGATGAGCAGACCTTCCCATATACAGCAGGACTGCCACTTTCCTGCAAAGACTTTTTGGTGGTCCTCAACCAGCTTATCCAGTTGGTGGTAGAGCTGATTTCTATTGTTCAGGATTCACCAGTTATGCCTTCTCCTGCTCAGGTGGCAGACAATGGCCTGAATGAGGTGCCACTTCTGGAAGTACCAGGACATCCCTAGTCCTGAACTCTAGACTGAGCTGACCTGCTGAGATCCCTTTACCTAAATGGTGTCATCAGGCTGCTCATAGGTCTAGATCATCACGTCAAAGATATTGTCCAGCTCAGTTAGTATCTCCCAATTCCTGGCCCTTTCCAGACCTCTGGATTCATCTGACTATCCCAACATTGGGTCCCACAGTGGAGAAATCAACATAAAGCCTAAGAAGCTGAGAGCCTCCCAGCTGTCCACCCTGTATACAGCTTTCAGCATTTTCAGCTTATTCCAATCCTTTAAACACTTATCAGAGCATTTATATTTCTAGACTAAACAACTCTTGTTTTAAGATATCTTGTCAAGTAAAATTATCTTACTGCATGGACAGATCATTTCACTAGTTTTAAACTTAAGCTTAGCGTTAATTTCTTAAATTTGTCTTAATCATTTTTGCAGTGTAGCGTACTCACAGGCAGGGCAAAGGACTGTGTTTGTACTGTGGATGTAACTGACACTAGCGGCAGCAGTGTCTTGTGCAACGGATGAGGGAGAATACCAAAAGACACAAGCTGTTTTCTTTAAATCTGGTTGTAATTCTAATAATTCCAGTTTGTATTTTCATTGTTTCTAATCAGTATGTCTCTGTTTCAGCTCTAATAGATTTCTTTATATTTGCCAACCTTGCCTCAAAGTTAGTCCTTCCATGAGCACACCACCAATTAGTTCTTGATCTACTCTGGTTAAGACAGCATTGTACAGTAATAGACTAGAGTTCTGGCTTCATACTTTCTTGGTCTCCCAATACTCCTATTCCTGCCTGAAGAAACCTGTACACTCTTATGCTACCCCCATATACAGTCCACACACTCACCTACTTTTGTAGAATATATGTTGCAGCCAAGTGCCTTCAAGGTAACCGCTCTCCCTTCTCACTCCTTGGAATTGCACTTTTCATCTCCTGCCTGGAGCCACATGCCTTTCGTTACATGTTTATCCACGGAAAGAACCAGAAAAAAAGGGCATTTTTCCTTATGTCAGTCCACTATGTACCATGGGATGCTTGGGTTAATGCCCTTTCCTGAACTATGTGTTCTACAATATGCTTAACTGATTTGTGATTGTCTATACTGATTTTGGTGTACTCAAAAATCTTTGTCACCCAGTTGATTGTGAAGGTTGATATTTTGAAGTTTGGATTGGGACAGTGTTGTCGCAACACCATAGCAACCATGTAGAACTCCATCCCTGCACCTTCTTTCCCCTGAAATACATGCAGCAAACAAAACATACAAATTCACAGTGGACCCCATGCTATCTTTTCTTCTTATGCTTGAATTTTTAAGTTACAAACCACCCAGGGTCCAAAAATGGGCACTATAAGGCTGCCATGGTGGAACCCATTCTGCTCACATTCATGTTGTGACATTCATTCATAGTGACGTGGAATGTAGCTCATGAGGTCCAGTGTCACCCAGTAGTCACCCTTGGACAGGCTATACTTGCCAAAGTGCCTGCGCAGGCCTGAGGTGGAGTGGATGAGAACTATTCCAGTCACAAGTCATTTGGGCATTACCTGTACTAGTTACATTGTTTAAAGAAAGTATCAATGATTTACTCAGGTGCGTGATATAAAGAATATAGTGTGACAGGTTACACTATGATTCTGCCTCCCCTAAACTGACTTGTTTTACTGGTCCCTTTGTCACTGATTTCACGTCAGCCCTGTTGTGTATAAGCTGAAGTCACCTTCTCATGCATGACCACCTTGTGTTTCATGTCTACCCACTCAGGCTGAAAGTTCAGAGACTTTTGCATAAAGGGCAGCAGAACCAACCATTGTAGAGACTGTGGAGGGTGCAGTGTGGCTGGTTACAGTATCTCATGGACTGGGATAAGATAAGATAAGAAAGAACTTCATTCCAAGGGAAATTCTTTTGTTATCAACATGTTCAATGCAACAAGAGAAATCAAGATATACAATACGAATTAAAAGAACAAACATTCGATAACATACATATGAGTAATATTACACGGTTTGAGTGAGAAAGTAACATTAATATTAATCCTGAGAAAGCATCTACAGAGCAAGGAAGAGTTGTACAGTCGTATTGCCACAGGTAGGAAGGATTTCCTGTGGTGGTCGGTTATTATTTCATAATGCCCAGCCAGACTGCCCATCTTGATCTAAGGGATGTCCCCATAGTTGTCCCTCACAGGGTGCTTGAGTTTCAGGGCAGCCTTGGTCCAGTCCTGTTGTGACACCTGAGGTGCTCCCGCCCTTCTTTGGATGATGGTCATGGGGAGGGTGAACCGTCACAGCTGTGTCTCATGTGCCACAACCCTAACCTTCCTGGTCTCTGGAATACTGAGTCTGGGCTTTAATCAACCTGCTGTAATAGTATGTCCTTCATTTAGTGCACTCGTCCTGCATTACCATTCATGCCACTGGATTTCTCAGATTATTTTCTCATACACAGGGTGAGGTCTAATCTCCGGTTTTAAGTGATCAGACATTTCAGCCAACCAGAGATTCGTTGTTGGTTTTATTGGGCATTGGTTTGTGCACGTTTCTATTTAAGTTGATTATGCTTTAGTTTGTGTGATCGGTCCTCCCTCACCTCACCCCCTTTCATTTCAGTTCCTTGGTTTATGTCTTGTGTTCTGGCCCTTGTGCCCTCTTCTTTTCTGTTTCAATAATGAATCATCTCACTCATGGAAGTCTGCGCCTGTGCCTCCATCTTTCTGAATGGACATAGCCGGTTTGTGACACATGTAGGGAGTCTTGCCCAAGGTCTCGTATTGGTGTAGTGTGGTGTGTCATGCAGGAATGTAGGAATCAATCCCAAATCTCCTGCTTGGAAGGTAGCAATGTTACCTACTACACTAAATCAACCACACAATGAATGATTTTAGGAATTTAACCTTATTGATTCCAGCCAGTGACTAAACTGTGCATATGAGAACACAAGAAATATATACTTTTTATATTCAATTGCCTGATTCTATAAACAAGTTTTTTCTTTTCCTGTTTCCACTTCCAAGTCAAGAAGAAATGATCAACATCCTACAAGTCTTTAAAATCAGCCATGATAAAGTCAAAGAGCTCAACTTCCTTCTGTATGGACCAGTCGGAGCAGGGAAATCCAGCACCATAAACACCATCAAAACCATTTTTTGCAGAACATTTGTGTGTTGACTTTCTGGTCGCCTCGGGAACATCAAAGACTCACACTTTATCTGTGAGTACAAAATAAAGAACTGATATTATTGTTATATTACTCTTTATAACCTGTGAATTGTTGATAATCCGTGTGCATAAAAGACTCGCTTGACTACATCATGTTCAAGTCTGTCACTACAGACATCTTCTGAATCACATTTGAGCTTGGCACATATACACTCATGTTTTTATTACACATTGTGCCTTCATTTAACAGACTTTAAAGCTTGCACAGCACAGCGCAAACTTGTGTTTATACGTGCAAAAGGTTCTGTACATGAACTTCCTCTGTCTCAATCAGGAAGATGGTGGTCTTATACAACGTGTTCAGATATTGATTAGAAGATCTAAACAAGGTCTATGTGTCTAAAACATCAAGATTTACAAAATGACCACACTTTATTGTATCATTAAATGTGACTATGCTACAAATATTTTTTCCAGGAACCAACCAGCACAGCTGATGAAACAGTTTGAAATAGTTTGTATATCTTTTTTTAGTGTATGAACTTGTTACACTGTCTCTTGTCAGGTATATTTAGCATCAAGTGAACGGTCAGTTCTTGAAGCTGGAGTGAGTGCAAAGACATGGACCAAACTGTAATGGCTAAATTACTGGGCCACAACTCCTTTCTACCCTAAAACATACGCTAGGCGTGCATATCAGGACTGGGCCGTGGAGTGATGGAAGAAGGTGGTCGGTGATCATGTGGATGGCTTTTTCTCTAACCTGTAGAAGAGATGCTCTATGTGAAGGAGGGAGAGCAGTCTGATGCTCTGAATGATGTTCTGCTGCAGAACCTTAAGTCCTGCATTCATGTGGACATTACTTTAACTCATAAACACTACAGACCAAGTTCCCCCTTCATGGAGACACTGTTCCTCATGGCAGCTCGTCTTTCAGCAAGTGGATCGCCCCGCCACTGCAAACAATTCAGGAACCGTATGAGGAACATCCCAAAGAGATTAAGGGGTCTCTATCAAACTAAGCTTCTGTGGGATATGGTGGACAATCAAGTCCAATCAATGGAATATTTAAAGCTTACAGGATTTAAAGGATCTGCTGGTGCAGAAACACAGACCTTCAGAGGCTCTTGGGGGTATGAATGGAGGATATACACAATAGAAGGAATGTGGTTTGTGTATGAATTGGCCTGATTGTGTATGAATTGCCATTAATGCTTGCGGTAATTGTGGAACATGTGTCTATATATAGTTTAAAAGTATTTGCATCTCAACAAAGTATTACCTGTCTCCCTCAGCAAACTGGAGTCCCTCAGCAAACTGGAGCTCAAACTGCAAAAAAATAACTTTGAGGCATTTCCAACTGTTCATACCGGCTTAAAGTAATTGAATAAACTAAAGTAGTTGCGCGTCCTCTGCTCTACAGTAAATGACTGCCTGAAGACAGGAGCTCAGAACCATCAGCAGAGTCTGGATTTCTTCCATGGTGATGATCTGCGACTGCAAATAAGTGCCTGAAATATTCAATCGAGTTCACAAGAGTGACTTGGCCATTTTAGAACATTCCATCATGCTTCATAAATTATTTGGATCATGAGCGGTTCCTTCTCTCCTCCTATCATTCTGATACAAGCTGAAAAACTCCAGTATGCTTTGGTAAAATATTTGGGGACCTGACTAATGAACCTTATCATAAATCACAACTACAGTGTGTACTTGAAAAGGATGGAGTGCCCCCTTTAGCCTTCCATGATATCAGTTGCATAGAAAAAGGAGAAAATCATGGGGTGCACACTAATGATGTTATCAGCACTTTAAAAGGCCTGAAACACATTCAGTTAAATCTAAAAAATATTTCTAAAGTCAGCCAGTGTCCCAAAAATATTTAAAACGTAAAAGTATCTGCTAAACTGTGCTCATCCTCCTCATAACTGCCATACAGACACATTATTCTTCTGTTGGTGTTTCCTCCAGTTTAACCCCATGACCCCACTGTCTGAAGGAAACGAGTACAACCTCCGAAATCCTCCTGTGATTTCACTGATGGATGATTTGTTCAATAAAATGAAGCCAGTGAGAGAAGAAGCGAGCAGAATGGGTGAGTCAGAAAATACTACTAATACTAATACTGTTAATGATAACAATGCAACATGAGGCATGCCATGAGATGGGATAAACATGTGCCTCAAATGCAATAAAGCTTGCAGTGAGCTGATCCAAAAGAAAAGAAAAGGTGAAAAAACACCAGGAGGAAACAAAGTGTCTGGTCCAAATGTAGCTTTGGGTTAGCTTCCTTAGAGCTTCATGTTTTTTGTCTGGAGATCATTTTATTGTAAAACAAACAGTCAAACAAACAATTAAATAATCAACTTACAAATATTACAGAGCAAATATATTTACCATTAGCATTAATTAAACATATATGCTGCAGTTTGTATTGATAACAGTAGCTCTGTGAATGTGTTTTATGCGTACTGCAGGAATCCTTCAGGTGGTCGTCATGACCAGAGTGGATCTTGAGTGTCCAATGACAAAAAACCTGTGCAACATCTACAAAAGCAGGAGGATCAATGGGAAAGTGAGTAACACTGTTAGTGTGTGTTTGTGTGTTACTATTGCCATTTATTGCCATTTACCTGTTTCCATGTTAATATTGCCATTTACCTGAATGACTGTGTATGTGTGTGTGTGTGTGTGTGTGTCCAGATGTATGAGTGCAGTTTTCGGCTGGGTGTCCTGGTAAACTGCATCTTCCCAGTGTGGAACTACCACGAGGAGACAGATCTGAAGGAGGAAATAAACTTCCTGATGCTGTACGCTCTAACAAAGATCATCCACTTCGCTGATGACTATGTTGTCAAATATTGCAACAAACAAAAATCTATTGAGGTTTGAGTTTGGATCTGAGACAAATGTTTTGGGACAATAAACAGGAACCTGTGTCTTAAAATTTTATAGTGGGACAGCTCAGCCCAGACGATCAGCCACAAAACGAAGGAAGTGCTCCAGTTGCTGGTTGGTCTGCTCCGTCTGACCATTAGTCTGCGGGTGGTATCTGGATGACAGACTGGTGGTAGCCTGAATCAGATGGCAGAAGGCATTCCAGAACTTCGCCATGAACTGGGGCCCTCTGTCCGAGACAATGTCCTTGGGGAACCCATGCAAGCGGGCTACGTGCTCAATAAGGATCGCTGCAGTTTCCTTGGCAAAGGGGAGTCCGGGAAGGGCCACCAGATGAACAGCCTCAGAGAACTTATCGATGGTGAGGATGATGGTTTTCCCAGTCTCGGGGGGAAGGTGTCTTCAAGGCCTGTTCCATGTGGATCCTCTCTTCTAACCCCCACTGGAGAGGAGCGATGATGATGTCCACAGGCAGGACAGGCGCAAGTTCCGTCCAGGGGCTCTTAGCCTGGATCTGGCATGAGAGGGCATCAGCCTTAGTGTTTTGGGTTCCCAGACAGTAGGAGATCTTAAAGTTAAAAAGTTGGAAGAATAATGCCCACCGCGCCTGCCTGGGGTCGTAGAACTTCGCCTGACGAAGGAGGTTAAGATTGTGGTGGTCAGTCCAGACAGTGAATGGCTCACTGCCACCCTGGAGCCAATGATGCCATTCCTCCAGGGCCCACTTGATGGCAAGCAACTCATGGTCCCCCACCCCATACTGTCGCTGCGTGGGATTGAAT
>JBBPDC010053454.1:0-11302 GCA_037974485.1 Hemigrammopetersius urotaenia
CCGTTCTCAAAGACTTACTTTTAGTCATTATTTGGGTAGCACACATATTCTGAATGCCTTCGGCAGAATTCAAACGTGCCATTTTAATCTAGATTAATTCCAAGATTACAGTGAGATTAATCTAGATTTAAAAAAAAAAAAATCTTATGTTTACCACTACTTTTAATGCAAATCAAAGCTTGGTTTGTTGGTTTACAGTAATTTAAAGTATTTAATCATTTTTATGAAACGCATGTAAGGATTTGTGACCGTACTTAAAGGGCCTAAAGAGTTTTCTGAATTTCTGCTGTAGTTTTCAACGACATTTTTAAATCATTATTTCAGCCAGTTGTTTCAGAGTAGATCAATTTTGATAAACATGAAGCACAGCGTTGCAGAAATGAAATGGTATATTAAAGAAACCAGAGTTTTAGTTACGAAATGAATGCTGCACAAAGCTAGTGCCAGCTCTTTAGATATTAGTGCTGTATTACTGTAACCTTTTTGCATCATTGTTTATTAATGCAGTCTGATGAAAGTCAATGCTTGCATCACATCACTTTTTGCAGAAATGGTTCCTAATTCCTTTCCTTTACAACTAACTGTTGTTCTAAGGGATTTCTAAGCAGGTGTTAAATTCTGACCTGTTTCTTTTTCCCTCACAGAATCCTGAATGACTTTGTAAACAGACTCCCTAACATGGACAACAAAAGAGATTCTAGAGAGCTGCAGGTAATGCATGTAGACAGCAAGGGGATAATTAAAAAAACACACACACACACACACACACACACACACACTAGGGCTGTAACGGTATATGTAATTGTACCGAACGGTCACGGTACATGGGTCGCGGTTCGATACATGATGTCTTTCGGAGAATACGTGGTATGACGGAGAAGACGTGAGTGAACTAATACGGAATCACAGAGGGACCAAAAAGCACAAGTCAATCATAAACCTGCGTCGTAGTGTCGTGCAATAGAGCCACCTACTGGCGTAACACTTTTGCTTATATTTTATGCATGTGTATAGCAGCAGGAGAGTGTGTTTACTGGTAAATACACTGCTGTTTAATTAATATAAACAAAAACAAACCAAGCCTCATGCTTTAGAACTTTTTGTTGCTTAACTTTGCTGTATCGTGAACCGTACCGAATCGTGATGTCAGAACTATAGTGTGAACTATGGTCTGTGGTCTGTTTGCATTCTTCTGCTCCTGTGGCCCAAGCAGGAAGTGACCCAGCGTATCCTAGAGGCTGTGGGGGGGGTGGCGGGCTCGTCTTTGGAGCAGACCAGCTGGCTGAGCCGCAACTTGGAAGTTAAAGCGCAGCCTCAGGTCTGCCTGCAGGAGGATGAGGAGGAGCTTGAAGGCGACTTGCATGGTATGGATGATTCCACAAGTCTTATGAGTTGTGATGACCTAATTATAAACATTAGAGAGTGAGTGTAGCTGCTACAGTCCTATTCAAAGGTTCAGACCCACCTGCTTAACGTTTCCTTGATTTAATCATTAAAAATCAGTGCACATCCTCTGTAGGGAACACATTATAAAGCACAATTTCTTTCAATAATGTCAGTGGGAGTTGATATGTTTAATATGTGTTTATGTATAAGATGTTCCGTAATGTTTGCACACACCACATTTTGTGTGTTATATTTCCAGTAGGTTTCAATCCATTAAATATACAGTAAATATAGAGGCCCTGAAAAACAATGTCCCAAAGTATTTATCCATACAGTGTATGAAAGGTGGGCTTAGTTTAATAATATGACCTCAATCAGTCTCTTTCTGCCTCATTTCCTTTCAGAGTCTGTTGGTCATGGCAGTGCTATGGTGTCCTCCTCAGCTCCTTCTGTGTTTAGCGTGCAAGCACTGGCTCTGCTGGCCGAGGTAGTAGCCCAACACACACACACACACACACACACACACACACACACACACAGCAGAAACACACAAACAGTTTTTATGTTGATCCTTCTCCAGGTCCTGGCCCCTCTGTTGGATATGGTGTATCACAGTGATGAGAAGGAGAAAGCCGTGCCTCTCATTTCTCGTCTCATGTATTACGTCTTCCCTTACCTGAAAAACCACAGGTGACCATGTAATAATTGTCAGATATTGTAGATTTTTGCTGTTCTTGTTTTTTTGGTTTTTTACTTGACATCCATTTTTGATGTTTATCGACCCCAAAGAGGCACAATTAATGTCAGTAGGACTTTTCCAGCATCTCTTTATTCTTTTACCATGGTGCCGATTATGTTGTCAAAACTCAGAAACTGTTTTTTAGGCAGGTGTAAATGTATACATTTAAATCAAAGATTTGGGAAAAACAAAAGACTTTAGGTATGTTTTGATGAATGATCTTTTGTATGACCACAGACTAGGCGCAAGATTATAAAACATTGTGATGCTCTGATTTCAGGGTTAGCTTTAATAATGCGATTCATTATTTATGTGTTAATCTGATTTCGTCTGTCTGTCTCTGTCTGTCTGTCTCTCTGTCTGTCTCTCTGTCTGTCTCTCTGTCTGTCTCTCTGTCTGTCTCTCTGTCTGTCTCTCTGTCTCTCTCTCTCTCTCTCTGTCTCTCTCTCTCCCTCCAGTGCCTATAACATGCCCAGTTTCATTGCCGGGGCGCAGTTACTGCGCAGTCTCAGTGGGTACGCATACACCAAACGCGCCTGGAAGAAGGAAGTGCTGGAGCTCTTTATGGATCCTCTGTTCTTCACCATGGAGCCGTCCTGCGCCTGCCAGTATGACTCCGTTTCTCACTCGGACTGTCAGGAGAGCACTGCACATGTCATAGGAATGTGTAGGCTATAGAGCAGCGTGTAGGACGTGATATTTCTATTTTATTTCTATGCACTATTTATATTTATATGTTTTATTTTATCCAGCAGGTTAAAGTGCCATATTAAAGTATGTAGAGAATGTGTACTTCTTTGACTGGTGATGACTGCAGTGACATGATATACATGTAGAGGTGGATGAATGTGTATATCACCTGTGCAGACTGATTCATATTTAGTAATTGCAACATAATAAGCCTGGTTAATAATTAATGACTGTCTGATGATCCGGCAGTGTGTGGGGGTTATGTATCCAGATCCTAATTCTGGATTTCAGAGATTTGTTTATTTCAGTCTGTGTGTTTCAGATAACAATCACATGCCTTATGTTTTAGCTGGAAGTCCATTGTAGACCATCTGCTTACTCACGAGAAGACCATGTTCAAGGATTTGATGAGTGAGTACCGTATGTTTGTGTGTACTAATCATTTGTGTGTTTGCTTATGTATTCTGTTGTGTTATAAAGCATGTGTGTGTGTCCTGTGTGTGTGTGTGTGTATGTGCGCAGGTATGCAGAGCAGTTCTCTGAAGCTGTTTAACAGTGCTGAGCAGAGACCCATGTTACTGAAACGCCAAGCCTTCGCCATGTTCAGCGGAGAGACAGACCAATACCACCTATACCTTCCTCTGATACAAGGTACTGCTGTGTGTGTGTGTGTGTTTATGTGTATGTACACAAAAGTTTTGAGCATAGTTTAAACAAATCCCCTCTTTCCCTCCCTAACACACACACACACACACACACACACACACACACACACATCAGAGCGTCTGACTGAGAACCTGCGGATGGGGCAGACTCCAGCGATGGCGGCGCAGATGTTCCTGATGTTCCGTGTTCTGCTGTTGAGGATTTCCCCACAGCACCTCACCTCCCTCTGGCCGATCATGGTCACTGAACTGGTGAGGGACCCACATCCTCTACACATTACAGCGTCACTCAGTGATGTCCTCTGTGATGTCCTCTGTGATGTTTGTTCATCATTTGTCATGCCATTTGTATTTGTTAATTTCATCATTAGTTCTGTTTTATTCTATTAAGCAAAAATATTGTTCTTCAATGACTTTTTTTGCTTTTTCATGTAGATTCGTATTTATGCCAGACTCGAGAAGACTCTGCTGGAGGACAAAGAAGCTTCAAAGTGAGTCCTAAGCAAGAACAAAATGCAGCTCACTATGTAGTGGACAGTGTAGGAAAGAGACATTTTGGGTACATTAGTGGACATCTATTCAATTCAATTTTCAATTCAATTTTATTTATATAGCTATTTTAACAATGGTCATTGTCACAAAGCAGCTTTACAAAATGAAATAAATGTGATTTAGGCAACATTGGCCTTGAGTTCAAGTTTTCTCCCTCCTTCTCTCTCTCTCTCTCTCTCTCTCTCTCTCTCTCTCTCTCTCTCTCTCTCTCTCTCTCTCTCAGAAATAAACGGGGAGTTCAGGAAAAGAATGGCCTGCTGACTTTTCCTCAGGCGGACCTGGACATGTATCTGTCGGCGTGCAAGTTCCTGGATACAGCTGTGTCTTTCCCCCCTGAGTGCATGCCTCTCTTCCAAATGTGAGGGACTGCATTCCATATTTGTGCCTCTGTGTGTGGAGATACAGTCGCGTGAGCCTGTTTGATGAAGTTTTATGTGCATGTTTGAATGTGTGCTGTAGGTATCGCTGGGCTTTTGTGCCTGAGGTCGATGAGGACAGTTATGATGGGCCCGGGACCACCCTGCTGGAGGGAGAACAGGAGTGTAAACCTCACGTGGTCAGAATACTGGAAGGACTTCACCATCGCTATGGGGTAAACACACACACTCACACACACTCACACACACACACACACACACAAACACACACACACACACAGGCTTTTTAAAACCCTTCAGCATAAAATAAAACAGAACAAACGAATGTAAGAAACAAAAGTCAATAAAAGAAAATGCAATAGAAATGCAAACATTTAAAGGAAGGCAGAAGGGAATAGTGTCGCTTTTCCAGCTGTGAGCTGGATGGTGGATAAACACGATTTCACCATGCAAAGACCTGCTGCGTGAATGATTTAAATGCAATAAAAGAATTTCACATTGTTCACACTGTGTATTGTGTTGTAGTGTGTTTGCGCGTGACTAGAAGGGTCCACTTTACTTTCCTTAAAAATATAGACCCTGTTCTTCATCCTCCGTGTTTTTGTGTTTCAGGAGCTGAATGGAGTGGTCGGTGAATCCAGAACAGAGCGTGTGGACTTTCCACTGCTCACTCTGCGTTCACTCTCCTCCATCACTCAGCTGGTGCCCTTCTTCCAAACTCTCTGCTGCTCCTTCAGCAGCTCAGGCCGCTTCCCCCACCCCCCCGCTGATTATCCCCCGCCCAGCTCTGGCAGGGTGCTGCAGCAGCTGGAGCTCATCACTGAGGGAGAGTTTCTGGACGGTTTGGACTCGTAGGGATTTAGCTCCGCCTCTAACCCCCCGCCAAAAAAAACCATGGGCCCAGGAACAGTTTACCATTTAATGTCTAACTTTAGCTGTTCCTCTATGTACTTCACTCGACGAGCGTGAGGTGTGGTGAACGTCCAGAGCGTGGTAGCATGACTGTGTGTTTGTGTTTTGTTTTCGTAAGCATGGGATTTTCAACATTCAGTGTAATCAATGCTGAGGAAAAATTAAGGTTAATTCTGTAAAGACTGGATAATTGCTTTTATTTGAGTACTATTTAAATAAATAAATATTATAAGTTAATCTAGGTTTAAGATTTTGCACATTAAATGTTTTTTTAGCCAAAAATGCCCTTAAATGCGACGCTCAGCCCGAGACACATTAAAGGCAAAGCTAAAAACGAGACGAGCAACATTTAGAGTCGAAACTAGAGTCGCTACGTTTTGCACAGCATATGATGCCGACCATTTCAAGTATGAATGTAAATTTTTGTGCCATATTCATTTTAATGGATCGTTGTTTTTCCTGTTGTATTAGTCCACAACTAAGGCTTTCGCATTAAATGGCTATTGCCGTGCATAAAATCGAGATGGCTACAGCTGTGCCCGCCATGCGCTCTCATTTTAGAGTACAAAGCACATTCCATTCCATTTGAGGCTCATGCTTTTATGTTAAGCTCTTTTAAGAATAACTGTGTCTGTGTTGTGTACATGACCACAGAAACAGAACTGAAACAACAGTTAAGGTCATTCTGTAAAAGTATACTGGTTTAAACATGAGCACCAAACCATATTCATAACATTCAGCTTTCTATCTCTACACTACAATAACGATGTGTTATATTCGAAAGCTTTGTGTAGGTACATTTTACATTGGAACAAAACCTCTCCATTTGAACATAATTTGAAAGTTACAGCTTCTGGTTTAATCCATGTCAGAACTTCATCATGAATGGAATTAATAGAATGAATAGAAACGGTCAAAAGACTCTTATTTTGAAAAACACCTTCTCTTCTAAAGTTACTTATTTGGAGATATTCAGAGGTTTTGCTCCAACAGCACAAATACGATACAGAATCTTTCTCTCTTTTTACTGGTACCTAAAGTTTGTATCCTGTTTTATTTATTATATTTGATTTGTTTCAGTCCCATTGTTCCCTACTTATGTAAATTAGGGGTTCCCAATACCAGTTTTAGCATCTCCACACCCCTCTTAAGGACTGCTTATGGGCTGAATCTGATTTTAAATAGTGTCAGAGTGTGAGGTTGCCAGGACTGGGTTTGGGAACCCCTGCTTATCACTTGAAGGGCTTTTTTTGTTCTCGTCTTTTGATTGGTCAGTTTCTATTACCATGTCCCGGACCATATTTCCTCTACCTCTCTGTCTCCTTCACTGTAAATGCATGTGGAGAGAAACATGCCTGTGATAAACTATGCTCTAGGCCCCAGTTACTGTGCTTGAGAAGAACATTCTTCTCTTTTTGCTGGAGAAGTTGTAATGTTTCACATTAATCTACAGACGAATACTCAAAACATGTACAGCAAAGGAAAAATAGGGCACATTTTGTTTTAATGCGTACAAGGGAATGTTTTTGAAATTTTCTGTTAAATAAAATCAAGTGTCAGAAAATAAACATGAGGCATCTTTGCATTGTCATTTCTTTCACACAAATCTCATACGGCACAAATATTAAACTACACGTCCAAATTAAACCTCACTGTTTGAGTACCACACCATTATACAGGATTCAACTGCATAGTACAGTACAGTGTAGTGTAGGATAGTCTAGAACAGTGGTTCCCAACTTTTTTCCTCAAGGCCCACCTTCCCTGTGTCCAAGACAAGCCAGGCCCCCCCTACCCGCATAGACTCACAAAAATAATAAAGTGATTAATTACAAACTTTTACTCTCAAAAAATAAACAATTGTTGTAGGTTTTTATTCTTATACTCTTATACACACACTTTTATGTTTCTCAGATATTGGGATTTTATTAATTTAATGTGTACAATTATAATTTTGGTAACCTCAGTGCAGACAAAAAATTGTGCGCACCCCTTGCGATCTCTAGCGCCCCCGCTAAGGGTGGTCCGGACCCCAGGTTGGGAACCACTGGTCTAGAATACTATGGAAGAATGTAGTATAACATAGTATAGTACAATATAGTAAAATGACCATTTGTCATGTGAACACTCCACAGCACACAGTGTGAACAGCACAAAATACTTTCTCTATTTAACCCATTCACCAAGTGAAGCAGTGTGTGGGGATGGTACCATACTCAAGGGAACCTCAGGGGTTAGGCAGGTTTACTCTCATTTCAACCATATAGACACTGTACACAATACAAAGAAACAATGTGCCACAAGTACCATACTCAAGGGAACCTCCGAGGTCCCACAGGCTTCCCTGGGATTCAAACTCACAACCTTCTGATCATAGGGCCAACTCCCTAACCATTAGGCCACCACCTGCGGAATGTATTATAGTACTATATGTTTCAGTATATAATACAATTGCATAGAAGATTATGATGCAGTCAGGTAAGTTTGTCGAGTAGTTTTACTCTCATTTCAACCAAATATACACTGTACACAATACAAAGAAATAATGTGCCACAAGGACCACAGAACCTCACAAAAACAGAAACAGAATGCCATAGGATCACAAGTCCAGACAGAACAAAAGAGAGTGCAAGAAAAACACAAGAGCAGCAAAGCGGAACAAGACGTCATTTATGGCGTCAATGAGTAATGGATTGGCACAACCCTAATAGTAACATGGTGTGATGTAAAGTACGATACAGACTAGAATTGCATAAAGTAGCGTGATATAGTTTAAGAATATTATAGTATAATGTAGTATAGTGTGGAACAGTATCGTATAATAAATTTTAATTGTAGAACAGAATAGAGCATAAAAATGTAAAGATGATATCATATTAACATTATTTTAGCTGGCATTGAAAAGTTTTCAAAAATGTTGGTAAATCTTGTATAAAAATGAAAAACTTTCAAATTTGGTAAGGTCTGTTTTCTATACATGTTTTGCCAAAATGCCACTGGATCCTTAGATTTGAGAGATTATAGAGCAGATGAAAAATGAATATTGCTACATCCTGCACACTGCTAGCGACCAATAACAACAATGACAATAATAATAATAATAATAATAATAATAATAATAATAATAATAATAATAAATAATTATGCTTGTATGTACGTTTATGTGGAACATACATTTGCACATAGTCATACTCTAGTGAGTCGTGTACACTGTAGGACAGTTGCTTTCAAACTTTTTAAACCAAATGCCACTTATGATCAGCTCAAAGCCAAAGTGATCTCACACACATGCACTTTACCTGTATGTGTGTGCGGTGAGCTGTTTCAGTGTAGAGCAGGATAATTACGCAACCACACTACTGTTCGTCTTCATTATTTTTTTATTCCACCTGGTGTAGGAGCCGCTTTTTCTCCAAGGGCACGTGAGTAACTGGAAAACATTTTCAACGGTGTTGTGCTTGTACACAGCTTATCAGATGATCAGGGGGCGATTATTGATCGAGTATTGATGATTTTATTTTCAGATCAGAGAAGTTTTCTGATTCTGATTCTAATTACTACCATCCGTGTTAATCATGAATTACTTAAGTTACTTATTCATACTATTTATACCCAGCATTTGTGTATACAGTGGAGTATATTTGTGTATAACAGTACATTACTGAGTGTTTTCTACAGATTTTTTTATTGGATGTATTTAAAATGTATATTTGATATGTTTTTATATTTTATATTGTTCTTGTCTTGTGTCTGTGGGGCGGCGCTACTGCGCATGCGTGCTCTTTTCACACAGGAAGATGGCGGCTCAAACAGAGAGAGGAGTTCCTCTGAGTGCGGTGAGAAAGTTCGTTTCTAATACAGAGAGAACATTAACTGTTGATATTGTTAGACAGATACTTTGGGGCACCTCGAATAGTATACGCTCTTAGATAGAGGTGTGTGGGAAACTAAAATGTGCTGTGTAGTAGTTGTTTACTATGTTACTCTGACATTGTTAATGGAGAGTAAGTTCACTGCTACAGAAGCGTGTGTGTTCAGAGTGAGAGCGAATGGGAGAAAGAAAGTGGAGATGTTCTGTCAGGGAATACGCAACATTCAAAGCTGCGGATTTCCCGCGTAGCCCGCATCAGTTTCAGTTTCGTTTCTTGCTCGTGTGTGTGTTGAGAGAGAGAGTGAGAGATTGTGTATGAGTCAGAGAGAGAATGGGACGTACAGTCTGTGTGTGTGTCACAGAGAGAGCTAGAGATAGAAACCGATAGCCGGTGTGTGTAAGAGAAATAGAAAGTGTGTGTGTCAGAGAGAGACAAGGTGTGTCTAAACTAACTACACTGGAGCTGTTTACCTGAGCACAGTGACTGAACACCGAAACACACTAATAGTACAGACTCAGTACACACAAACATTGTCTATATAGACAGGCCGCTATCAGACGTCATGGCTCCCTTCAGAGTAGTGTGTGTGCACACAGTGTAACAACAACACAGTGGAGACAGCTTCACTTGCAAACAGAATGTGACAAATTCAGTCACACATGCCCAGTTCCCTCTCCTGCCCCTACTGTTAAGGGAAGGGATGGATGGAGAGCTGTGTACTGTGTATCTACCTGTCACATCCTGAGGGACAGCATTTAATGCACAAAAACAGTGATGTGGTTAACTTTTTGTGCGTGTGTGTGAGAAAAAATATATTTGTATCCCATTTTTTCATCTTAAGTTTTTTTTATTATTATTATTCTTTTTATAGAGGAAATAGACACCGCCTCTCGCTTGAGCTCTTTCAAAACTGCTCCAATGTCTGTTATAATCTATAGTTATATAGTACTATAGTACTATAGTTTTATAGTGCTTGTATAAAACTTTGTGATTGGTTCATCAGGGACCAAGTATTGGTAGTTTAAAAATCAAATGACCACAGTATATGTTCAGTACCCACTGCTGCAAGATTGGGGGTGATAGTCGGGTAAGTGTCTTTCTCATGTAATGCTGGGGGTAGTGTAGATAACCTGTATTATTGATAACAGACTATTCTTTAGAATCGCCCACACCGCGACAAACGGTGTTTGTGTGTGAAGATGTGCTTCATACACACTTTCAGCTGAAAAGGTTCTTCCTGTTACACCTGAAAATTTTATGCAAATTAGCTGTTGCTGCCCACGCTCCACCCTTCCCATGCTCTACCCACCCTTTACGCTGCTCAAAATGAAACGAACAAGCTTGTTCTTACTTAACTGTGATAGTCATTATTTAAAGTGACTCCCTCATCTGCTGACTTGCCACAGACAGTAGGTACAGATCCCTCCGCCAGATGAAGTTTGCTGGCTTATCCTGCTGTGTTGTGTCGAAGATTCTCAAAGCAGTCTGCCTTGAAGTGGTTCGCACGCACACCACAAGATTCTTGTCTACTGTTACTGGGACATGGCCATCGAAAAATAAATGGAGCTACGCAGTCCTTTGGTTTTCTTTGTCTGTGAGAAAGCGTTGGGATTTGTGTTGTTATTTGCAGCCACAACACTACACTTCATGTGTGACTTGCCTTTGCCTGTAGCCACAGTGCTTGGCTTATCCATGCTCGTAAAACTAGCAGACAAAATGGCGGATCTTCAGCTAATCTAGTGGGCGGGGTCTCAACAGATATGGGGCGGTTCTATGCAAATTGGCCCAGTATTACGTCACAATGGGCTAGGCTTGTCACGATACTGAAATTTCAAACTCAATACTGATACTAAGAATGGTACCCGATACTGCAGGGGGAGAAAAACAAACACAGGAACTTAAAAAAAAAAAAATTAAAGTGTGCTCAGGGGCCATTGCTCCGGTTCTCGCGGAGGAGAGCTGAGGGTTTTTTTTTTTTAATGAAATTTTGTCAGAACTAGAGGTTGACCGATATTGAATTTTACTGATACCAATAGCTAGGTTGGTCCGTACTTGCCGATAACCGATTAATTAACCGATAGTTTTTAAGGAGGAAAAAATAAGTAAATT
>JBBPDC010053464.1:0-11302 GCA_037974485.1 Hemigrammopetersius urotaenia
GAAGACCGTGAAGGACTCTGCCGTTCGGACCAGAAGAGGGAGTTCATTCCACCACTGGGGAGCCAGGACTGAGAAGATCTTGATGCATGTTTCCCTCTTCTTTTGAGCGGCGGAGGCTCAAGGCGAGCAGTGCTCGAAGCCCTGAGAGGGCGAGAAGTGACACGTTGTTTGATCAGTGCTGTTATGTATGGGGGTGCAAGTCCGTTTTTGGCCTTTAAAGCAAGCGTTAAGGATTTGAACTTAACACGAGCAGCCACTATGAGCCATATAATATACTATATATAATAGTATATATAATATACTACCAAAAATATTAATATAGATATTTGTGTGTGTGTGTATATATATATATACCAAGCAACTAAGGACAATGACATATATATATATATATATGTGTGTGTGTGTCATTGTCCTTAGTTGCTTGGTAGCATTGATAGACAATTGTGTACAAACGACAGTTACTCAGCTGTTTTCCACCCTGCCTGAGTAGATAGGAGTATTATTATCCTCCTCTGCATTTTATAGGCTGTGTTCACACTGTTTAGGTGCCAGCGGGTGTAAAAAGTGTCGGAGCCCAGAGAACACAGTGTAGTCCTGTGGCTGGAACGGCCAGCAGGATGCGCACTTCGCACTTCGGCCTCCTATTGGTTTCTGGTTTGCATGAGCTTGCCTCTGATTGGCTGATGTGAGCAGTCATATAAACAGTGCCATTGGTAAGACAGGCAGGCAGGCGTGCAACAGCTGAATGGGAAAACACGCGATCACTACGCATTTCACGAGCAAAGCTGCTGGATCTGGACTTTTCCTCCACGACAACATAACCTCTACATCGTTGGAGCGTTTTGTCAGGCTGTTAAGGTGAGTTACACTCCATCTCCACCGTTTTTTTCAGGATTGCATCACTTTCGCTTTCACCTGAAATAACCATGGCATAAAAGACTAGTCGGTGTGTGATGCCCTTAGAAATTACTGAAGCTCTGCTCAAACGAAAAGCTTTTCTCCTGCGAAGAGGGAACATCACTGCATTACTCTGCATTATACAGAATAATGTCATTCCTTGCTCAACTAATATTTGACACTGTCATTGAAAAAGTGCCCACTGTTCTGGTGTATTCAGCTCTGGTTGAGAATACTGATAGTGTAATAAGTTCACAGGCTTTCAGTGCTTCCAATCTGGCTGCTATTTCATGTGTGAGGCTGCTTGATTGAGGGCATTCCCCCTGCTCCTGCATTTCCCTGATCAGCTGAAGACCACAGAGGCAGCCCCCCTGAAATGCTCAATAGCCAGTATTGGGCTAAAAGAGAGATATAATTCACCAAGAGCAATGGACCCCCTTGTGCTCTCAGCACTGTTAAAGGTGAAGAACTCGAAATATCTTCAGCTTCAGCCTGGTTTCCTGTGAACTGCTGACTGTGGTAACTCGTTGCCACTTGTCATCCTGTTGATCTCTTGGCTCTTGTTCTACATTTGCTTTCATGGAGTTATATCAGCTGCTTCATTTGGCAAAATGAGGTGGATTTGAACAGTAGTTTATGTTGCATTTCTGTAAATTAGAATATATCTCTTATTTCAGAAGCATCAGAGGTGCCTGTGGCTGATAGGAAGATAAGATCAACCCCAAAAACACTGAAACGACAAATAACAGTAAAAAAGCTGCTGAGAGAACAGCTATGTTTCTGTAATAATCTTTGTTATAATATTCTTGTCTAAAAGGCTCTAGTGTAGGAGCATGGAAGATGCTATGAAACTGCAAGAACAGCCACCCCCTGTGGGACGAGGGAGTTGACAGTAAATTATAAGTAAGCACAACAGTAGCAGAAGTGCAGTTACTGTTTCAGTAGTTCTCTGTGGCTGTCTGTAATGTCAAGTGGTGCAACCAATACTGTGATGCCATATTAACTTCACCCTATATCACTTTTAGCAAATGGGCATTTCCTTAAACTGGAGACATTTAAGAGCGATATAAAGTATAACACACCTGCATGCATTGGCTATCCTGTAACTTTTGGTTAAATATGTAGTAAAAGTACCAGTGTTTAAAGATGTCCAGTACTCAGTATTGGTAATGCACAATTTGCATATCACCATACAGACTGATAGAGCTAATAATCAGCCATCAATCATCGTAACCTGATTGCAGCAATTTAAGCTCATTGCAATGAAGACGATTGTGATTGTTTTCCACACAACACCACACAACAAGTGGTTCCACGTAACCACTTGTTATATTCAAAACTATATAACAAGATATAATTATAAACAGTATATGTTCTGTGCAGTTTTCTAAGTTTAAGGATTAAGGCACATGAGTGCAATGAACATAATTTGAAAATGCACTTGTTAATACATGGAAAGGCAAAAACAAATCTAACGTATATGATTCAGAGGTGGATATTTGTGTATTTATTTTTAGCTTTTTTTTTGGCTTATAGT
Organism: Hemigrammopetersius urotaenia; assembly: GCA_037974485.1. NCBI lineage: Eukaryota > Metazoa > Chordata > Actinopteri > Characiformes > Alestidae > Hemigrammopetersius > Hemigrammopetersius urotaenia. Next base: position 2,435 of record JBBPDC010053464.1, read on the forward strand.
TGCAGTCTCAAGGGTCTCATAGATAAGTTTTAAGGGTAAGCCTTAAGGGAAAGATAAACGTGAGGGAAATGAGAGATTATCACTTAACACCAGAACCAGCCACTATTAGGTAAAGACTCATAGAAACCAAGATAATCAGTCATGGCTCTTTAAATATTTGGTAAAAACAGACAAGAAAAAAACCATAAAATTATGAATTGGAGGTATTTGTCAGTCATTCATGATCATTACAGGCCTACTAATAACTGTATTAACTGTAGGCTGTAATGTGTGACGTGTGTTTTCTGCAAGATTTTCTAGATTCTGGGAAGTTATGCTCTGTAGTCTTTGCACAAATTTCTGTTAATGATACGTCCAATATATCATAGCAGAAAGAGGCTGATTGACAAGTGAAGTGATAGAGTATACATGTTTCACCATTTTACACATTTGTTCATTCATTCATTTTCTGTAACCACTTAATCCACACTAAGTTTGTGAGTACCCAGAGCCTATCTGGGGGTCAACGGGCGCGAGGCAGAGACTCACACTGGGCGCGGCGCCATTTTATACATTTGTCACCTGAAATATTTCCTAATGTTGGAGCTGACTTGTAATATAAAAGCCTTTTACTCTAATTTCCTGCAGCACTATTTGAGCAATGGAGAAATTGCACAAGAAGGTGGTGAATGCAAGAGGCCAGCTTGAGTCTGGTAAATAAAGAAAGTGTTGAGTAAAAGTGGAGAATTGTGAGTCGGTGACCTGCAACTCCTCTGTAAAACTGTTTCTGTTGTATTTCCCTGATTTAGAGTGATTTCTGAAGAGTTCCATAATAGTGGATTTGATGTTTTTTCTGTGTGTACTCATCCTACACAGTGCCTCTTCCTCTTTCTTCCTCTCTTTTGTTGTTATGCACGTTTCCTGTGCTTCTCTGCAAGTCCACACACACATCCCAATGTCGAACTCAGGCTTCTCAAATGAGCGGGCGGTTTTCGCCCGAGGAGGCGTTTTTGAATGCTTAGACCGAAAGCCTCTTGGCAAACATCTTTTAATACATAATCATAGACTTTGCTGTGAAATTGATATGTTTGTTGGCGAACGTTGTGTCATAGATGGGTTGGGCACAGAGCCTGCAAAGGGCCGGACACAATGGTGACAAGTACAGCGAGCACCAGAGGACTGTTCAGGAGTCTTACGCAAGAGGAAAGATGTGAAACTTCCCTGTCAGTCTTATGGTTCAAGGACTCAGCCAGCATTTACTTTTGTCAGTGGAACCCGACACAAAAAGATGAAAAAGGAAAAACATGCAGTATTTTATGTTTTTATGTATTTTATTCTTGTCATTTTTTTCATAATCAGCAATTTTTGTATTGTAAAATGTGTATCATTTTAATTGTCTCAAGCATCATTCAGTATATTTGTTGCCATTTCTGTTGCCATGGGGTTGCTTTTATAGGCATTAAACACTTCACTATCTATTCACCATCACTGTGAACAATTCTGACTCTGTACATGTCAACCCTCTGAGCATTTGTTAAAATTAAATTTTGTGGTATTTTTGAAACATCCCCTTAGGTAGGACGTCTGCAGTTGAGCCTTCATAGAAGACTAAATAATGTGCACCTAACTATATACACACACACTCGTATATGGCGGAAACTTGAAGCGTAAGGTAGCATCCTCAGATTTTATTGCTAGCTCATCTTTGTCATTGGGTGCTCTTCAGTCAAAATCTATAAAAATACTAGCATTTAAGCTTGGCTGTAGACCAGGAGCCTTGAACAACAGTCCTGGAGGCCCGTAATATAACACTGTTTGGTGATTTCCTTGCACAAACTCACCTGATAGCAAGGTATTCACCAAACTGTGTTGGACTCCAGCCCTTCAGGAGTGAACGTTGAGTCAGAACCTACAACAGATAATGTAAACCAGAGACTTAACAGGGCCTGGCACAACTGGCAGTGGCCTGAATTGACCAGGGGAGAAAATGTAGCACCATTAGGACGGTTGGGGACACTGATAGCAGCTCCAGGAGGCTGGGCAGATCCTGCTACTGTTAAATCAATTAGCTTTTCTTTTAGGGCGAGGGAGCTTGGGAGACCAGCTCTGTCTTGAGGTGAAGTAGACGTGGCAGCTATTGTCTCCAAGTGGTAGCAGTAATGTGATAACATGGCCTACTAGAATATGATTTTCCCTCCAGCATAACATCAGTATTACTGAGTGTATCATATGTCATATGACTGTGGAGTGTTGGTATATGATCTTGATCTGTGTACATTCCTCTTAGGAGTTCACAACATCTCTGATAGATGGTCCATGCATCACAGAACATAAGTATTTTGTTTACAGACGAGTTCGATTAATATTTAATCATGTTTTCCATTTCGATTTCCACCTCATTTTCAGCAAATAGCTTCAGTAATCAAGTTCAACAATAACCCTAAATTGTAGATTTTCCACAGTAGAGGGTTTTTGTCTGAGGAAGCAATATCCTGCTGGGTCTTGGTGATGTCCTAATATCAAAGATAAACAACCATGATGTTTTTCATGACCTGGCTTATGTGCTCGAAATGGTGCAAACATATTGTCAGACCATTTATCTCAAGCTGCTATAATCTTCTGGTGCTTTAATGCTATAAAGAGTGGGCGAATCGGTTGGCTTGTATGTGACGGGCTATAATATTAACCTCTCTTTGCTGATGCTAATCTCACCCCAGAAAGGAGCTTGCCCACAGTTTTGACATGTTATGTTCTTACTCTCAAAAGAAATGCACAAAGCAATGGATTTCTGTTTATCTCCTCAATATCATGCTTTGAAAAGCTTAACGCTTGATGTCATCATACACAAACAACTGCATGTGGGTCATATGGAGTAAAAACGTCAGCTTAATGATATATAAATGTTATTTTCTATGTAAACTTTTTTTCAGATCATTATCAAGTTTAGCTGTCAATAAGGATTTTGTCTTTCCTTCGAGATAATGTGTAATATGCCCAAGTGTGGTGTGGCTGATAGAGTCCAATACAACGTACTAGGCCAATACAGCTATTTATTTCAGTTAAATATAATTGTAGATGATTCATTTCACAATAGTAAGGTATTAGCCATTGGACTTGCATATTACAAAGGTCCAATTTTCCTAAAACAGATATCATGTTTCATCAGCTGATTTTCATATTCCCTGCTTAAGATATTGTCAGAATTAATCTGATGGTGTGATGAACCTCTTTGAAAGCACAATGCTGTTTGCATGATAGAGTATTTTTATGTATTTGAAAAAAATAAGAACGTCACCCTTCCTTCCTAGAGATGTTTGTGTTTACACACTTTTGTGGATGTAGTCATTTCACGAGCATCTACTGTAATGGATGGCAGTTAATGGCGAAGGCAGTAATTATCCAGAGCGCCGGCATCCAGGGATTAATACATTCTGAGAGGATTAGAGTAGTTTTGTTGGTGTTCAAAAGAAAGACAAGCTCCGAAACAAAAGGCAGAAATCCTCCATTCTGACCTGATTATAACCCAGCAGGCAGCCGGGCCATGCTGTAACACTGGCACATACACTGCATCTACCAGCCCAGCCCACGCTCGCCTATTCTGCCCTCCTCTCACTGACTCCATTCAGGACATATTTATATCTGCATAATTACTGCAGATGAACCATACCAGAACAGCTGGCACGACTTAGCTCATATCAACAATGCTTTAGCTACAGGCTTGTGGCCATAAAGGGCAAATGTTTACCGGGCAGGCCAGATCTCAGTCATTAGGGCTGTGGGGACTTGATGGAAAATGCTGAAGGCATGTTTTGCCATTTTTGAAAGCAACTTGTTGCGTGTGAGAAAATGTACTCTTTTTTTATTTGCAGTTGTTATAACTGCTGCCTATTCATTGGTGTGGGTTTAGATACCATTTCTTGGGTGATGTGGTTCTCCATGCAGCAGACAGAGATGTAATTCCTATTCTGGGCAAGCACACCATGCTGCACCAATAACAGTCCTAGGGCAGGACTCCTAACTCCTAACATTTCTGTAACATAATTCAGTTAGAAATGCTGGCAGTATTTGGTACATTTAACTGTTATAAACTGCTCTTCATGCAGTTCACCATTCCAAGCAGATACCAATAATGTATTACAAAAGTATGGATGCACTGAGAAGGTGGTGATTTGTTGATTTTGGAATTGATTACAATAGACACCTAGAAATAATCAACAATTGTGTATTAATATAATACAATGAGAGTTATAATAATATATGATAATAATAATATAGTCATGATTACTATACAGGGGGTCCTGGGGTTACAACAGTCTAAGGATAAGATGTTTTGAGTTTATAATAACACTCATTCCCACTCCCACTCGACTTACACCGTTAGCCTCATACTTACGGGCTACATGGATGAACTAGTTTGGTTGTGCAAGGCGGAAGTATACGCAGTAACTCGTATGAGTGATCATATGAGTTCAGCACGCCACTAGCATATACACACTGTCACACTGCACAGTGGGTGAGTGTTCAGTGGACTATTTTGGGCCAGTGGCATAATAAGATCATGCAGAGATCAAGACTGGTCCCTGGAAAATATACAGATGATGCTGTACTTTGGTGTTTTCCAGTGTGAACACTTCAGAACAGATGATGGTGTGGGCAGGGTCATGAGAGCAGACGAATGAACCGGGCCAAGGTTATTGGATGTGGTCAGTGGGGTTGTGGAATCGGCCCGTCTCAGGGTGGGGGTGCTGCTATTTTTAAGCCCCTCTAGTCTTTTTCCCACACTGCTGAGGAGCCAGGAATGTGAAAAGGGGAACTCAGACTGAACCAAGCAGCATTAGACAAGACAGGCTCACTACAGATCCATGTCCTTGCCTGAGCAGGGGTGGACGGTATAATGATGATATTGCAATGGAATAAAGATGTATTCTTGGTAAATTCAGACAATAAACTGTTCTGGACTTTTTTGTGAGTACTTTTGTGACAGTGCTTCCAGTGTACCGATCAACTACATGTTCAATTAATGATTCAGAGGAGGCTTCCTGGTGGATTAGATATCTAAGGCTTTGTTCTGTTGAGGGGAAGTAATAGATCTATACATTCCCCTCCCACATGTGCACTACCAACTCTAAAACCTAATGATTTTTGAAAATTCAGAGTCTATATAATGGACAATCATTTATTGTCGGTACTTTTAGAGCACTAAAAAGTTGTTTTCAGTACAGAGAAAGCATAATTAGCCTCAATTAATTAGCATCAGTTAATTACCCTCAGTTGGCTGAACTGTGTGCAATGTTCAATAAAAGCCATTCATAATGTGGCATTGCTGGTTATTTTTTTACTATTTTGTCAGTCATAAAATATAAACCGTGTAGCATTTTTGAATTTTATATTTCTCATTATGTTTTCTGGATTTTTAAAAATATTATATATTTATATTTGTTTTTTAATTGTCTTGTTGTAAAGCCAGTCTCTTTTCTATTTAGTCGAATGCATTCTTCCAAATTCTTCTTTTTTTCAACACAGTACATATCTTTTTCAACTGTGGCTGTAGAGTTTCGTTCTTACTTCAGTGCTCTGAAGTAACCAGTCCAGAGTTCAGAGCACTTCTGTTTAAATTGCTTCTGGTGCACCTCGATTGTTTTGCATACATCATATGTTGTCTTTTTTTTATTGGGTATCAAGTTAAGGCTTCTTTCTGAGGTCTCTTCCATTCACATCATGTTTGTGCATCATATTATCACACTGTGGCTGCTAAACCTCCCAGCAGGGCTTCTGTTGTCGTGAGCAGTTCTGTCTGAGTCTTCTTGATTTTCCTCATCTGGCCCTGACTTCCACTGTGCCTTAACTGCAATGCCGCCGCAGACAGTGGAAGTTGAAGTGCTTCAGTATCTTTAAATAGCATTCTCTTGCTTTGAAGACATCGGTTGGCTTCATTTTCAGATCCTCTGCCTCAGAGGAGCCCATGGTTGTTGAGTGGTTGGTTTGAAACATCAAAGAATGTGTCATGCCCTGGAATTGCCATTAACTAATGATAAATGATAATGATCCTAATGATAATACTGGACCAGCCAGTCAAAACCTTTGCACATGCCAACATTACTATTACTATTTTCTATATTTTCATAATCAAAAGTAACCGCATTAATATTTGCAGAATGTTTTGTTGTAGTTACTGTAGAGGTTGTGTCAACCTCTTTTGACTTCAAAAAATGACAACGTATGTAATTTAGACAAATGTTTTGCATAGAATCCATTGCATTGCGTAATATAAATATATAGTTCAGTACTACAGTAATATTTTCTCACCATATGGCCCGTCCTCATGTAAACGGTCTTGATCCGCTGCCTGTGAGGATTCTTTTAGCTGAATGGCAATGCAGTTGTTCTTTTTTAGATCTACAAGTTTATACAAACTGACACTGTAATTGTGTGTGATCTTGTTCACTTCTAAATATAGAGACAGACATCATCAGATAATGACTAAACACAAGTGACTGCTTTGAGAAAATCCAGTCTCCCCTGCCCTGCTGCTTTATCTTAAAAGCCACAGAGTATAGGGGACAAAAACAAGTCATCTCAGCCTTGATTGCACGATTACATGCACTAATTGGCCACTTAAGAGTCAGGGGGTGCTTTTACAGGGGGCATTTTCTTATCTGAGCATCAAAATAGCAGAATACAAAACACAGTTTTATCAGTTTCTGCTTGACTTGTCTTTATGCATCCCCTGTGCCACCACAAGAAGAGAATGTAAGCCTAATATTGAAGAAACTTCTTGCTGGCTTATAACACTCCTTGCAAATGGTAGGTAATGTGGCACAAATACTACATCAGTAGGATATATTGTATACATTGTAATACATATTGAGTTTTGAGTTGATGACATGTAATTCAGGGTTACATTTTCTTCCTAGGCAGCTTCCACTGGCATGTTTGTTTTTTATTTATATTCTATGTTTTGGTTTGTTGCCTCAGCACTGGCTGTAGGAATGAGTTAACACATTCTCTATTGAGTGTGGTTCCTAACTGATTGATCATTGCGGTAGCACTCTAGTAAGGTAAGTTGGACCGAGATGAGTAAAGTAAGTTAAATTATCAGTAGCTAATCGAGCTCAGTAAAACATGAAATGATGGCAGGTCAAGCGTGTGCTTCCTCTGAGACAAGGGAAGCAGCACCACATCTTTTCAAGCCAGTATAAACACAGCATTACACGGCTGAATACACTGGTGGCCTAGTGGTTAGGGTGTTCGCCCTGCGATCAGAAAGCTGTGGGTTTGTATCCCTAGACTGCTAGAGGCACCTCTGAGGTACCCTGAGTAAGGTACCGTCCCCACACACTGGTCCCTGGGCGCCGTGTTCCTGGCTGCTTCACTTGGTGAATGGGTTAAATACAGAGAATACAGAGAGTTTCGTGCTGTTTTTGTGTGTGGTCACTTTACACTTGCACACTTTACACTAACAGCCAATTCTCTTACATTTTCTAACATACAGGTGTGTTGTCTTGCACCATGCTGAGTGTTGGTGTTCGTATAATACTGACCATAATACATAAAACACAGTATATTGTTGTGAGACAGTGAAAAGCAACAATGCAAGGTCAAGTTTAACTGAACTCGAGCTTTATCTGAGGCAACTGGCTCTTACAAAGTGGGCCAGGGAATAAATAAATGAAACTGAAAGACCATGTTCCCGCTAGAGACATAATGTGATTATGTCTCTAGTGGGAAAATGGTATAGAATCTTTCAATTATATGAAGTGTTTGAGACAATCTTGTTTAGTAAAGTGTCTTTTAATGGCGTGTTTATGGCAGTCCATGATTTACTCAGAATAGAATCATGACAAGAAAGACCACATACTGGAATATTGCCCACCCCCACCCTAGGCTGAGGTTCAACTGATCACGCAGTTATCTCTCAGATGTTCTTTAAGTTGGTGGCTTTTCCTTTGGTCCCCTGCTTTTATGAGCTGTGCCACGCTGCCCACAGGCAGACACTCATTGAACAGATGAAAAGAGAGAAGCTTGAGCTAGTTGAGCTTCGGCTGGCCAGTTGGCCCTCTGGAGTTCACAGCTGTGACAAGCATGTGGCCCTGGCATCCCAACAGCTTTACACCCCCGACAGAAGATGCACCCTGGCAGGCCTCCTCACACGCTATTACACACATTCTCACACACTCTTTGTACCACAGCTACTGCGATAAATGCCTGACCAGACTTACATTATATACAGTTTTTTAAATTGGAGTCTCTTTTATGAACAGCAGCTTCTTCAGTTTCAACACATGTCTATCATGTTTAAGGCTTTCCTTTCTTATGCACTGAAAGCATTTGTGAGTTTATCGATTAAAACAGTCACTAATTACACAGGTCAACAACAGTTTTTGTTTTGTAATCATCAGAAACCACAACACACTTTTCTAAACCAGTTTTCATGCTGAACGTTTTGAATTAATATTATATTTGCAATAGACTTGCATGTGGTTTTTATTAAACCACAGGCACCAATCAAGTTACTGTTTCAATATTTTCAGTGTGAAGTCAGACAGGCCACACTGTTGCATAGATATAATGATCAGTGTCAGTCAGCTACCACTGTTTCTTTAAAAACACTCAGCATATGATTATTATGTGATCATTATACCAACTATCATGCAGTATAGAACTAGTTTCATCACAGAAAATGTACATGCAGGAAAACTAAACACAGATTTGAAATCAACATGAAAAACTCTACAAAACCCACCTGATGATTTTGACCTGTTGACCTGTGTTATCTTTACATGATAACTTTACATGATTTTGTGACTGTGAGTTTAACACTAGAAGTCCCGCAGACCAGCCATTTGGCTTTTCTACCTAGAAAACCCACCGGGAAGCCGATCGGCTGGA
>JBBPDC010053495.1:0-11300 GCA_037974485.1 Hemigrammopetersius urotaenia
GAGAGAGAGAGAGAGAGAGAGAGAGAGAGAGAGAGAGAGAGAGAGAGAGAGAGAGAGAGACAGAGAGAAAGAGAGAGGAGTAGAGAGAGTCAGAGAGAGAGAGAGGCACACACAGAGAGAGAGATAGAGAGAGAGACACAGAGAGAAAGAGAGAGAGAGTAAGAGAGACAGAGTGAGAGAGAGAGAGGGAGAGTAAGAAAGACAGAGAGAGGGAGAGACAGAGTAAGAGAGAGAGGGAGAGACAGGGAGAGAGAGAGAGAGAGAGTGAAGAGTAAAATCAGGCGTGCAATAGAGGAAGTCTATTCCTGTCCTCGATTTCCTCTCAACGTGTCCTTTCAACGTGCTGTCAAGCATTGATGTGTGTGTGTGTGTGTGTGTGTGTGTGTGTTTGTGTACAACATTTATAAACACACACTCACTCTGGTACTGAGACTTTATACCCTGGAGAAAAGTGCTTTATTGACTTTCAAATATGTACAGCATTGTCACACAAATGAAAGATATGAACTCCATTATTGTTAGTTTTTTCTCATTTTTGGACAAAACAGCGTATCAGTTCAATTCATTTTATGTATATAAGTGTAAATAAGAGCTAAGATCCTAGAGGGTTTAACACTGGATCACCTGCGTAACCCTCATGTTCTGTTCAAATTTACTAATATAAATTTAACCCCAGCAATATAAATGTCCAGAAATAGTTGGAATTAAAATTAATGTATCAGTACTTTGTTTCTTTGTTGAACTAAAGAGTCAAATCTGTGTAACTAAGCCCCCACAACCTTTGTTGGAAAGTGTGTTTTCCCTCCCCCATGTCATATGAACGGTGGTTCTTTCACTCCTACAGGTGTGATTAAGTTCAGTTATGGCCCTAAATCAAAGGGAAATTTTTGAAGGTTATAAAACTACATATTAAAGGAACTTCAGAACGAACTGAGAAATGAGTGGTATGAAGACATTATTTAGTGAAGGCGTGACTCATTAGTAGCACTAAAACAAACCCTACTGAGGGTTTAAAATAAGAAGGTGTCTCTCTGTCTCTCACATTTATTTTCCAGATGAGGGGACTTTTATTAACCTGTTAAATTCAACTCTACTGCATTTGTGAGCGCATTCTAGAGCCACCTCACTTCCTTTTTCTCACCTCACACTTCCTCCCTTTTTTCTCTCTTCTCTCATATCACTCCTAATGTGTAGTATTTAAAAATTCACTTTTTTCACTCTTTCAGAAGTTGTTTTAGCCATTATGTGGGAACTTTAAGCTCAAGAACTGTTCGACCTGTTCTTAGAATCACTATATTAATGCTGCAATAAATGAACTGATATTAATGTATTTTACTGATTCAGTAAACACATTTCCATAAAAACATTGCTAAGCTTTAAATAAAGCATGTGTTTTGTTTAAATGGGGAAGTTTTCCCCTCATATTGTAATGACAATTGCAGTGTCATTTTCCTTTACTTTATGGGGTAAATTCCTGACGTTACTATGCATGTAATTCCAGTGGCGGTTTTTGTCTTTCATCCTTTACTATACAGTGGCCTCTATTGGGCAAAAGGTGGACCTGCCACTCAAGATCATTCAAAATCACATAGGCCTGTTCACAGTGTTTTCCTCTAGTTCTCCAGCCTTTTGTTGGAAATTTCAACAATGTTTTAGTCATTAGAACTTTCCAGGAATAAGGACTTTCTAAGAAGAACTTTCCAGGAACAAGGACTTAATAAGAATAAGAGCTTTCCGTAAATAAGAATTTTCCAGGATTAAACCTTTTAATTCCAGGAATATTTCTATAATAATCATCTTAGAATAAGCAGCCATGGAGTCCATATTCAGGCTTGCTTGTGTACCAACAGAGCCTAGTCCATGGCTGATGGACAGACCAACAAAATAAAGATGACACAGTTCACGATTGGGTTCACCCAAAACTTTATTTGATTTGAAGTGGAATCCAACCAATGTTTCAGTGGTGAAAACAGGGGAGTGTGGAGGACACAGTGTTGCTTGTGTCTGAGACAGGGGGTTAAAAGGGCACAGGAGAAAACAGCACCGCTAAAGTGAAAATGTGTTCTTCCTTTTACCTTGAACAGATACACCTTCACAAAACACCAGGAGGGATGGAGGAGTGAGAGGGAAGGTGGGGAGGGACGGAGAACACAAAGGAGTTGATTGAAGAAGAGATGGAAGGAGCTGGAGGGTAGACAGGTGAGGTGAAGGACTCAGGCAGCCTCCTCTTCGCCCTCCTCCTCGAACTCGCCCTCTTCGGCCGTGGCGTCCTGGTACTGCTGATACTCGGACACCAGGTCATTCATGTTGCTCTCAGCCTCGGTGAACTCCATCTCGTCCATACCCTCGCCGGTGTACCAGTGCAGGAAGGCCTTGCGGCGGAACATGGCGGTGAACTGCTCAGAGATGCGTTTGAACAGCTCCTGGATGGCCGTGCTGTTGCCGATGAAGGTGGCGGCCATCTTGAGTCCGCGGGGTGGGATGTCGCACACGGCTGTCTTGACGTTGTTGGGGATCCACTCCACGAAGTAGCTGCTGTTCTTGTTCTGGACATTCAGCATCTGCTCGTCCACCTCCTTCATGGACATGCGGCCGCGGAAGACCGCCGCAACCGTCAGGTAGCGTCCGTGGCGTGGGTCGCAGGCAGCCATCATGTTCTTGGCGTCAAACATCTGCTGGGTGAGCTCGGGCACTGACAGGGCACGGTACTGCTGGCTCCCTCTGCTGGTCAGAGGTGCAAAGCCGGGCATGAAGAAGTGGAGACGTGGGAAGGGCACCATGTTGACGGCCAGTTTGCGCAAGTCGGCATTCAGCTGGCCTGGGAAACGAAGGCAGGTGGTGACCCCACTCATGGTGGCCGAGACCAGGTGGTTGAGATCCCCATAGGTGGGTGTGGTCAGTTTGAGTGTGCGGAAGCAGATGTCGTAAAGAGCCTCGTTGTCGATGCAGTAGGTTTCATCTGTGTTCTCGACCAGCTGGTGGACGGACAAGGTGGCATTGTAGGGCTCCACCACAGTGTCAGACACTTTGGGAGAAGGCACTACGCTGAAGGTGTTCATGATGCGGTCGGGATACTCTTCGCGGATCTTGCTGATGAGGAGGGTGCCCATACCGGACCCGGTACCTCCACCCAGTGAGTGTGTGAGCTGGAAGCCCTGCAGACAGTCGCAGCTCTCAGCCTCCTTGCGTACCACATCCAGCACCGAGTCCACCAGTTCCGCCCCCTCTGTGTAGTGGCCCTTGGCCCAGTTGTTACCAGCCCCACTCTGGCCTGTTAGAGGATACAAGAGAGTCTATGAGGGCTTCCTAACAATACTGCGAGTTTTGATATTTTGGACAATATTCACACAAATAATGAATGCAATCTGGAATACGTGATTTGATGTCACCAATTTGGTCATTGGAGCAAGAAAAGTGACCTTAGTTCAGATTAAAGTTGCCTTTGGTTAATTACATTTCTTCAGGACTGTATTTCAAATGAGTTAACCTCAATAATAACCTCAAAAATGTTCATAGGGGAAGGAGTTGGGGGGGGGGTTAATGAAATTAACTTCCATTTCAACTTAAGATTGTTTTTCATTCACCTGTAAAGTTTCCTATTTGGAGACAAGAGATTTGTCCTGACTGTAAACAGTATATTAGCTGTATCACTTTGGCTAATAATAGCAATGTTTCAGGAACAAAATATCTGTAGGGAACCAGTTAAATGCTAAAACAAAACAAACCAGTTAGAATAAAATAGTTCAATGATAATCAGAGAAATTTATATGTAATTTGTAATCTGGTCATTTCTTAAAGATTGAACCTAACCATGTTAGCAATGTTGGTAAACACTGCGTGTGTGCTGCCATCTAGTGGCACGTTTTGTTACAACAGCAAAGGATAAGGCCTAATTTCAAACAATTTGTTGTTATATTATCAAATAAGCATTTTAATGAACCTCTTAAATTCCTTCAGTCCCTTATTCTCACTCCTTAACTGTGCAGATCATTTCCAGGACATTTTTTAATAATTCATAGAAAATATAAGTAAATATATTAGAAAATACTGAAACAGAAAGAATAAAAGTGGGCTCCACAGTCCCACAGTCACAAAAAGAAACATAAGAGCCTTTTACGCTACCAAAGACGAAGTTGTCGGGCCTGAAGATCTGTCCGAATGGTCCAGAGCGGACGGAGTCCATGGTGCCGGGTTCTAGGTCCACCAGGATGGCACGAGGAACATACTTCCCACCTAAGAACATGGAGAACCGCATACATTTTCAAGAACTGACCATCGGGTAATGGCTACACACCATATCACTGTACGGATACACACTGGGGACAAGAGCTGGACTACTGACCCCTGGAGGTCCCACCACATTGTGTTGGTGGGTTGAGGACATTAATGTGGTTTAAGTTTGTTTGAAAATTATTGTCATGGCTTGTTTTGCAAAAAGGACAATCCTTCACTTCTGTGGTTTTAAAAATAAATGGACTCGACTTGAATTTTTTGCTGCATTTTAACCATTTTTTTAACTACAAAAAAGGTGGTAGGGTGCAGAATTAAACCCAACCGTTTAGAGCGGAAACTGATGGAATGATGTCACGTATTTGCGTCATTTACTGCGTATTTTGGTGATGATAGTGAAGTAACTGTGTAAACTGAAGGTATTCAGAAAGGCAGAGGGCTGCAGGGCCCCGAGGGTTAACTGGTGGGAGGCACCTCCCTGCTCTATTGTCCTCAACTGACAATGTTCCTACTGTTGGGGCTAAAACATACAGCAGTCGCTCAACTGCTGGAGCTCCGGAGAGTTTAGCAGCACTGAAAACAGCCCTGCCACCTCCACCCCTCACCTGTGGGACAATATGAACTCATGAATATTCATATGAATGTTAATTTAGATCATCAATAACAATGTGCTATACTACAACAGCATCAATAATAATAACAACAACAATAAGAAGAATAATAATACTAACACAAACAATAAAAACATAAAAAATAACAGCTACAATAATAATAATACTAACAACAACAACAATGACAACAACAAAAACCATCATAATAATTTATGTTTGTCAGTTTTTGTGTTTGTTATGAAAAGTTGGTTCAGGTTTTTTACATAATGAAGCCAAACACAGGAGCAGTTTGTTTATTTTTTGGTTTTATCTGATAGTTTATTAAGTATTTTAGATGTTTGTGTGTAACTCGGTCTGTGGTTTATCAGGTTTGGATAGGTCACGGTGTGTATAATCACATAAAAGTGTACCTGATTGGACTAAATCAGGCCGATCTTCACTTTTACACCGCCTCATCCGGCAGCCCTGGTGGTAACTACAGTAACCATAGTAACCATGGTAACGGGTGAATGGGTGTTTTACCAGTGGCCTCATTGTAGTAGACGCTGATGCGGTCCAGCTGCAGATCACTGTCGCCATGATACGTCCCAGTAGGATCAATCCCATGTTCATCACTGATCACCTCCCAGAACTACAGAAAGAGAGAGAGAGAGACAGAGAGAGAGAGAGAGAGAGAGAGAGAGAGAGAGAGAGACAGAGAGACAGAGGGAGAGAGAGAGAGAGAGAGAGAGAGATACAGAGAGACAGAGAGAGAGAGAGAGAGACAGAGAGAGACAGAAAGAAATACAGAGAGACAGAGAAAGAGAGAGAGACAGAGAGAGATACAGAGAGACAGAGAGAGAGGGAGAGAGAGATACAGGTAGACAGAGAGAGAGAAACAGAGAGAGAGAGGTTGGTTTAAATGGGGGGGGGGGGGGGGGGGGATGAGTTTAAACCAGTCGCCTGAATGATTAAGGATGGGAAAAATCTGTGTGTGTGTTCAGGGATGAAGATGGTGGTCCTTATCCAGTATGAGGTGCCTCATCTGGGGGAGGAGGATCCAGCCACACCCCTTCACTCAGACACACAGCAGACACAAAGCACAGCTCCAGTATAACCAATGCAGCAGGCCTGTCACACCACACACACACACCACACACACACACCACACACTACTCACACCACACACATTGCACACTACATGCACACACTACATACCATACATTACACATCACACGTCTGACACCAGACACAGCTCCCATATCTTCGCTATAGCAGGCCTGTCTCTCCACACACACACACACACCCACCACACACTGCACACTACGCTCACACATACACACACACACACACACACACACACACACACACAATTCACTACGCTCACACATTACACACCATATACCACACCACCAGACGCAAAGCACAGCTTTCATACAGCCCCCTCCAACAAGCCTGTCTCACCACATACACACACACATCACATACCGCACACCACTAGTTACAAATACCTCACACTGCGCTCACAGCCTCACCTCTTTATCACTAAACCACACAGCACAACCGGTGATAAGCCTTGAACACACCCTTCATCTGCATCACCTTCACACACACTGCACTAATTCCATTAACGCCCTTTTCTACTGCCTTTATCACATCATCCCCGTAATAATAATAACACCACAGCTATCACTACCAATAATAATAATAATACTAATAATAAAACTACTACTACTACTAATAATAATAATAAGAGATCAACCTTGGCTCCGATCTGGTTGCCACACTGTCCGGCCTGCAGGTGCACGATCTCGCGCATGTTGCCGAGCGAGGAGAAGAGAGCTGCAGATGAAGGAGGAGAGGAGAGGAGCGGGAGATGGTGTGATGAAGAGGTGGAGGAGAAGAGAAAGGCGCTCTCGGTCCCTTGCAGCTCCGGCGGATCGCGCGCACAAGACAGGAGAGGAGACGGGTGCGCGCTCCCGAGACCGTGCTGCAGGATGACGTCATCGCCACAGCAACGGAGGTGATGGGAGTCGACAGCAAGCAAAAGGTCATAAATACTACAGATCATATAAATAATATCTCTCTGTCTGTCTGTCTGTCTGTCTGTCTGTCTGTCTGTCTAGATAGATAGATAGATAGATAGATAGATAGATAGATAGATAGATAGATAGATAGATAGATAGATAGATAGATAGATAGGTGTATTATTTATTGCACATTATGCAATTTTCTCTGGGATCAATAAAGTTTTCATTTTGTGATTGAAATATATGTTGTTTAATGCTGTGAGGACAAAATAAATATATATTTTTATAGGGGATGAGCCATTGCATTTTGAATGAGTTATTATATCTGAAATATCTGGAGGCTTGTCATTTCGCTGTGACTGTAAATGATTCCTCCTCGTCCAAACGGTTGTCGTCCTGCTACTCAATCATTTTCTCAGAAGAAGATTCTGCTGCTCAGAACTTTGTATTATTTCCTTATCTGGAGATTATTGAGTCTTGACTTGTTTCTCCAAAATAACCCTTTAGGAGAAATAAGGAGCGAAAGAGAAAATAAACTCAAGACAGCAATTATTGTGCTGTTCTTGTTGGCTTCTCAGTTTTCTTCAGAACAAGCTTATGGACCCAAACTGGTTTATGGACCCAGACTTTTCAGACTTGAATTTGATCACTTTATAAAACAAACAATTTTTTTTTGGATCTTCTGGTTGATCTGAAGATCTGGTGATGTGAGACAAATAAAGATTGGAGCAGTGAGAGAAAAATTCGCTTTTTAAGATCTTTGGATTGTTTGTGGCCCAGGGCTAATCATCCAAGACCTCACCAATACTTTCGTGGCTGAATGCAATCAAATCCTCATAGAAATGTTTATCTCGACCTTCCTAGAAGAGTAGAGGCTGTTGCTACAGCAACCTTTGCCTTTTTCAGGAGAGAGCCGATGTTTACACATTTCTGGACGTATGATGCCATAGCTTGTTACCATGGCAACAATGCTACTGACGCTAAAAGACAGCGAAGGGGGGGGGGGGGTATTGATGGAGCAATGTAAAGGTGTTCATTATTTATGTTTGCCACTATATGATATATTTAGGGTAGCGTAATATCAACACATTTACATTTACGGCATTTATCAGATGCTTTTATCCAGAGCGACTTCCATTCCCTAACTGCAGGGGGCAGTCTCTCCCTGAAGCAACTTGGGGTTAAGGGTCACGTTCAGGAACCCAGTGGTAATGCTGAAGGTAGGATTCAATAAAGTGTTATTGATATGATACATTATACTTAGGATATGGTCAGTTATTGTATGTTACTTTTTTAACTGACATACAGTAATGCATAATTGATAAATGCAGTTCCCTTTGTTAATATATTTTTTAAATGGTCGTCACATCATATATCTGATTAGTATAATCAATACAAATGCTCACAGAAATGCAAACGAATCTAATTGTATGCAAAAACAACACTTATGCGTTCAAGTTGATGCTGGCGATGTACATTACGCTCGGCTTGAATCAAACCTGAAATTACAATCTTTGACCAAGAAACAATGAGTGAAACAATGGGAAGATATTTTCAAAATGCTATAAAACCATAATAAAATGGTATTTCCAATGGTATATCTGCATATTTCTGACAGACATTATAGACAAGCTATACATAGGCAGTAGAAATCCTCCAGATGAGCCTCATTTAAAGAGCCAGAGCAGCCCCTGAACGCCTGCCAAACACATCCTGCCTTCGGTTTCCATGGAGACCCTCATGTTTCCTCTCACATCTGGGTTCCCTGCAAATGTGTTCATGGCTCACTTGATGCTATGATGGGAGCTGGAAGGGATGTGCTCAACCCAAGCCTGAACACTTGAACTTAGGGAAAATAGGATGAAGTGGCCATTCTTCTTGTCCTTCTTCTTGTTTGGTCTCAAGAAGACGCTGCATTTGCATCAGCATCACAGTGGTGCTACATCAGCAATGAGCAGCATCACACTAATGTGGTTGGTGACTGTGAATCTCTCTTCTTCTTCTGTGGCAGATTCCTCAGTCTAATAGAACGATTGCACCTTCATGGCATTGTTCAAGGTAGTCTTCCTCATCATCTTTTACTGCTGGGTTTATGAGCTGCTGAGGGTTGCACCCCAACAATAAGTGACACCTCCCTCAACATTGTCATCAGGTTCCTTCCAGTAGAGGTAAAGTACCAATTTGAGAATGTTTCTGAGTGCTACACCTTCATCAACAGACCCTGTCCATCCTCTGCTAGGCCTGGTTGAGAGGACAATATTTGCTAGACATTTGCCAGCATGATATTGACCATTATACTGTGTCCACAGTTAGACAAACCTCCTGCCTCTCCTAGCTGCTGATTGGCTGCTGCACATCTGCAGTCCAGAATTTCCTCCGTGGAGCGTCTCAAGTGTTTTTCGTTTTGTTCTTCTTAAAGCCCTCCATTTTTATTACTGTAAATTAAATGAATGTATTACTGTCTTTACCTGCAAAGAAAACGACAGCAGATATCAAAGAAAACAAACGTGCATGAATTACAGTACAGTCTATCCAGGGGTAACATCGTATTTTTCACTGTAAATGGGTCCTCTTGGGGCGTGGGGGTTTATTGCAGGGGTACATAACTTTTAACACTTAATGCAATTTCACCCACACCACACCATTACTAAGGAACCTTCACTGGCTCCCCGTGGCTGCTTGCGGTAAGTTCAGGTCCTTAACACTTGCTTTCAAGTCCAAGAATGGACTTGTACCCCCATACATAACAGCACTGATCAAACAACGTGTCACTTCTCGTCCTCTCAGGGCTTCTAGCACGGCTCGTCTTGACTCTTCTCAGTCTCGCCCCCCAGTGGTGGAAGGAACTCCCTCTTCTGATCAGATCTGCAGACCTGCCACTTCAAGAACCTTGTCCTAACTCCTGACTTTTCTATGAATTGTGTTGGTCAGGTCTTGTTTGGCAGGTGTTGGTCAGGTATTATTAGACAGATGTTTTTCAGGTGCACCGAACGTGCAGTATTTTGGTTAAATAGTGAACGTGGATTTAAGCTGCTTTACAGGTTCCTCCCTGCCTGGTCCTAGGTAGCTGCGGGCTGGAGCCTAGCTGCTCCACCCGTAACATGTACGTCGCTCTGGATAAGAGCGTCAGCTAAATGCCATGAATGTAAATGTATATGCACACTCCCACAATTATTATTAGTACTTTAATTTACAGTTTTGTATTTTTATATTGCACCGTTGCTGACCATGCCCAAATATAATGCACACATAATTACATTCTGATTTTCCAATATATGTTTTCCACTTAAATGCCGATGCAACATTTGCAGTTTCGAGATGTTAAAATGTAATAAATGACACATAGCTTTGAATTTATACTCTGAGAAAATTATATTTAAAACCTGTTTAGATAGTTTAGATGTAGTATGCATGTTCTTAAAGGATACTATTAGAATGCATACAAATACCTGGTTCAGCTTATTAGAAATTTCATTAAATTAAATCAGGAGCTGCTCATGACTTTCGCACAGTTCTGTATAGTTGAGTGTATTGTGGGTAGGTGGTCTTCCTTCATCGGTTGAGGGTCCAGAGAAGTGTGAGTGACAGCGTGAACGCGGCCAGCGTGGAGGCATAGAGTTTGAAGCAGATCCGGTCTAGCGCCTCCATCAGGTGGAGTCTGGTGCTGCGCTGGGCGATCACCCAATTCAGCCTCCTCAGCTCCTCACTCACATCTTCTAACTCCTCATTCAGGCTGTCAATCACACAGCCCCGCCCACACAGCCCCAGCCCCGCTCTGTTGTGCTCTCCTCTCAGCGCAAATGACCTCTTGAGTCCTGAAAAGGGACAGGTAGGGGGTGAACAATAATGAACAATACACCCCCTCCAAATGTGATGATTTAGAAATCAAGCTTATGATGATTTAATTTGATTATGCAATATAATAATGCAAACTGGCTAATACAATTTGAAATTTGAGGTGCACTGTGGAAAAGTCTCGAATCACCCATCATTTCTTTATATTACCAGTCACACACTGAGATTTTCTCCATTTGCACTGGTTCAGGACTTAGGTTAGACGGTCTTTGTTCTGCCTGGAGAACTGTCTGCATCTTTGAATCCAAAATATATAGAAATGAGGCGGGGCTCAAGTCCTGGGTGTCACCTCTTCTCACAAGCCCAGTTAGTGTGTGGTACCTCTGCTGACTCTCCGCCGGTATGAACGGAGGTGCTCACTATCGCCATCTGTCTGCAAGAGGTGTGGAGACACCCTTTGAATGATCTTCTCCAGTGGAGTGGAACTCATGTGTGAGTCGGGCTGTCCAAGAGTCAGCAGCAACACACTCTCGCCCATACTCACACACAGCAGGATCAGACACACCACCAGGTACACACCTGCATACACACACACACACACACACACACACACACACACACACACACAAACACAAACACATACACAAACAGGCAC
>JBBPDC010053506.1:0-11300 GCA_037974485.1 Hemigrammopetersius urotaenia
ACACACACACACACACACACACACACACACACACACACACACACACACACACACACACACACACACACACATATACTTTCTCCCATTGTGTCCTTGAGCAAAACACTTAACCCTCAGTTGCTCCAGAGGACTGTCCCTGTAACTTTGTAAGTCACTTTGGATAAGGGTGTCAGCCAAATGCTTTTATCAATATCAAGACATATTTAATGGCGGTGACATTTTTTAAAATTCAGTGCTGAGTTTTTAAACAGTGCTGTCCATATGCTCAGCAAACCATATTGTAACATATTGTAACCTTTATTTTGGGTATAGCTTGAATATCTAATCTTTAATATATAATCAAATGATGGGCAGACATGAAAGAATACTTTAACTCCAAATGGGTACAATGGACCCACCCATCCAGCCAGTGCAACTGCCAAGGTCTGTAAAGAAATAGATGTGTATCAAATTAGGAGCTAGAAGAGCTTTTAGAAACGGTGTGAATATGAAGCAGAGAGCTGCTTTACACTGTTAGGTACATTAGAAGAAGGAAATTTGAGTGTGTGAAGTGAGTGATCTATTTCCCTCAGACGTCCTTGTGCAGCTCTTTCATTCTGCCTCGGATTTGGTTGCATTTGCCTCCAGCTTTGGCCCATTTATGCACATGGGAAAGTAAACTTCAGTGACTTTGTAGATGATGCCGCCTCAAAATCAGTGCGAAAAATGGATCTACGAACACTCCGTAAGTCAGAGGCTTTGTTAAAGTTAGTTAAATCCTTCTCTTTTTGGTGATTCTGTTCTTAGAACAAGGATTTTGGAAAGTGACAAGAAGATATAAATCAAGAAAGATAACAACATGACACTTACGTTTGGGCAGAATTAGAATTTAGAATGACGACATTCAGGCATCTCTGCAGACAGCCCAGTTTTGCTGCCGCTTCTGCAGGACCTTTTGTGAGTTGTGAAAAAAGGGTAGGTGTTACATTCTGATATTTCAAAGATATATAAATATATATCAGGACTGGGAAAATTAATAACGCACTGTTTACTAATCGCCGACAATTATTGCATTAATGCAGGTTCTTAAAGAACCTTATATTTTGTCTGGGGCTTTCACCAAAGTATTGCTAACATTACTAGTTACTATCGTGGCAAGCGTGAAAGAGAACACGTATACACACTTTCTTCCAAGCAAAACACATCTTTTAAATTCTCAGCTCAGGCAGCTTTCAAACAGACTTTTGCACAGAGTGAATATTACACCCCCACTGGCATGACCAGGTACTACTCCACCACACAGCTCTCTACTCGCCTTCACCCTGCAGCAAATCCTTTCTGCTACTAACACAAGCTATGCCCCTCTAACATCCCCAAAAACAACAGAAACCGCAAAGCCTCATGGGAGGTACAGTTCTGTCGTGCCACTCGATATAATATGAATAAAAGTAATGGGACGCCTGACTTCGCGTGAAAACCAGCCGACATGTACAGAGCTCCCATTACTTTTTGAACATTACACCAAACATGACTTTAATAACACTGCATTCAGATACAAGGACTTTCATATAGAGTTGCTCTCTCTTTGTAGCTGCCATAATGGTTTCGCCGCCGATGCTCTGGAACTTGTTTTTCAATAGCAGGCTAGTTAAAACATGAATACCCTACAATGACAAATAATTTGGTTTTATATTTGATTTTATTACATTAATGTTTAAGTTGAGATTTATCATATTGGTCTACTCCTATGTTGATAAGAGTCTTAAAAACAGTAATCGCGAGTTAACTATAGTAAACCTGAGATTAATCACGATTTATCACATGCAATAAGTAAGTAAAAAATTAGCCATGGTAGTGTTAATGTTTTTTTGCTTTGGATTTGTTGGTGATGTAGGCGCTGACTAGTCTATGCAGAAAAAAATATGAAATGAAAATATTGAAATGAAATATTTCCATTCCAACATGTTTGTTTTTAAAGAATTTACTTAAACAGAGCATTTTAATTCCTCCCATAAAACATTTGAGCCATTGAACATTGTTGAAAAAAATCTGAAAATATTTTTTAACCATTTTAAATCTTAAATAAATGTAAACATAATTTAAATTATAGTAAGTTCTTAGCCATAAAAAAATAGCAACAGGAAGAATCTATAACAGCTGCACAGAAGATGAAGAAAACTTTTTTTGCCCTCTTCTCTGTGGCACTGGCTCAAGAGCTTTGGAAAAACACCATTTATTGCAGTTCAGTCAGTCTTTCGCGATATGTATATTGTGCATGTTGATAGCACATTCAGGTAACGTTATGGACGGGTATTAACACTTTTTTGTCAAGAGTTCGAATCAATGGTTATAAAACGGGTACAAAAATCACCATTGATTCAACTTGCAGCTCTTAAACTGGGAATCCTAAGAACTTTCAGTGAGGGATGGGTGGGGTGAAGAAGACTGGATTAAGAGATTAAAACTAAAAATTATTTGTAGTCTACTTTTTGTATTGTTTACAATTTTATTTTCCCTCAGGAATACATTGTAACTTGAAAACCTTTTGTTCACAAATGTTTGGTCAAGTTCAAATGTTATATATATGTTAAATAAATGTTAAGTTGAGAAATTTCGCGTACCCTTTGTTCTTATTAGTGTGACATTTTACTACACAAACGGAGGGGAAATGTGTAACTACTGGCCAAAAAATTATCAGTAGCATATATCGGCCATTGGCTGACCCTGACTTCTACATATCGGCATCGGCATCGGCTTTGGAAAACCCATATCGGTCGACCTCTATACATTATTATTGTTATTATCATTATTATATTATTATTTAAGAACATGTCCTAGCAGGAGCCTCTCCTTTGGGCTGTGGAATGTATTAGTCAGAAAGAAATTCATCCTCTACTAATTAATGATGACACTTTTACACATACTGTTTTATAACTGGGTTTATGAGCTTGTTACTTCCTGTGAGTTCTTATGTGACTGGCAAGTGTCCAGACTAGCTGTGGTGGACAGAACTGGTGAATTGAAAGGCACTGAGCAGTTGAATAGGGCTTACAGAGACTGGAGGCATGCAGAGTTGAGGGGGGGGTGGTGGAGGGGGTCAGATTGATTGAATTCACTGCAGTGAGGGAGATCAGCACAGTAACATTCAATAAAACAGCAAGTTGCTCCAGTGATTTATGAGGTATGAATATGCAATATTGTTTTGCTAAGAAATAAGGCAGTCAAAATAAAAAATAATAAATTATGGTAGGTTTAGCTTCGGTGTCTACATTACCTCGCCTCAGAGCCAGTGCACCTCAAAGAGCAGAGATGCCACATTTGGGAGCACTTCAATTTACTGGATGAAGAAAAATGTTCAGTGGAAACTGCACAATAAGAGATTGGTATGAAGGCACACCAATTCTGATGAATAATTATAAGTCTCGAATTTGTTAGCAGAATGACACTACTACTATTGGTGTGGGTGATGCTGACACTGTGGGCTCAGAGCCTCGGGGAGAGGGGAATGTACGTTGCCGCTGAAAACTAAAATGTAAATATTGTTTTATGGGTGATTTTGAAGATGAATATTCAAGTAATTTGGAAATACCATCAGATATTTTAGTTACACGTGCTTTCTCTGGCAGTGTTAATATATGTCATGGCTGATAGCTGGGGGCTGGTTGATTCACCTTGTGAATTGGTACATAGCACCATTGTCAACACATTGGCAAAATATTGACAAACCACTGACCTTAAGGATTAGGCTTGATCTTCATTGGTGGGAGTTATTGATCCACACCCCGATGCATAGGATGCTAACGCCCAACTGGTGATCCTATACACCAGTACAGTGCCTGGTTATAAGGCAAACAGTGGTGTGTGAGTGTTCAAAATCCTCTGCTTAATCTATTTACCAGTTCCAGGATGAAGGAAGCCCTTGGGTTAAATGAAGAGATTTAGGTGGAACAACCAGGCTGTGGCCTTTGCCGTGTACATTTCCCAAAGAGCTTATGGATGTGAATGTGTTTTGAAAGGGCAACACATGCATAAACGTGACCAGCACACTGTGTTCACTCAGAAAGATGAACCTCCAGCCATGTTTGTGACTAATAATAAGGTTGCTCAGAGCCAGTGTGGTTAACACTGCATAATGCACTGCATATCATGACATATTGCTTTAATTGGATCTGCTATCTTGAAAAATATTATATATTTTTCATGGTTGCAGTGTGGCTCGGAGTAGGTTAAGGACAGAAATGGTAGTCTTCCTTTTCAGCACAATTTACACAATGCTCCAGCATTTTTAAGCCTATGTGTAGCTTAGCAAACCCAATCATTTTCTCAATTACTCAGTATAGACGCTCATAACTCAGCACTGTAGGCTAATCGACCTACAGATGCAGGTTGAAAAATGCTGGAGCATTCCTTTAATACTCAGGGTTGTGTAATTAGATGGTGTCCTTACAGTGCACATCAGCCGAGCACCTGAGCCCACCTTAAAAAAGAATAGCCTGGGAAAAAATGCCTTTATCTTGATTTCAGCTAGCATTTATTGTACCAGTGTTCCTTGAATCAAATGTCTCATTCTTTCTCTGGAGATTGATAGTCCTGGTGAACCCACAGGCTTCCCCCAGGCTCATCAATTAATCATGGCAAGCTAGTACCAGTTAATTTACCTATGGCTTTAGGGCCTTTGGTCCTTCATTTCTCATTCAAGAGCAAGCCTCAAGGGTAAGGGAAATAAATGTGTGAAAATAAATGTGAAAATAAAAGTGTTTTCGAGGTCTAGTTTATTGCCCCAGTCTCATTATACCCCAGTTTTATGTTGCTAAATAGATATTGCTTCTTGTGTCACCATGTGTGCTTATGAAGGATTTTGTCCTTATGAAAGATTCAGCTCATAATTGTGACCCGTTAAACAGATGTTTGTTAGTGTTTGTCCTAGTTTGTCTGGTCAGTGCACTCTGGCCTTAAAGGCTGCTTAAAGGTGAGCTGACAGGTAGGTTGGTACCACGAATGACAAAACGAGATGTTTATAATAAAGGCCGTAGTAGTAGAGAATGGTGACTGTGCATGTGACCCAGGTTTTAGAAATTGCAGTTAAGCACCAAATGCTCTACTCTGTTGAAAAACCTCCCCTGCTACTCGGGGGAGGCATGTTAGCTCCAGCCTTCATCTGCTTTACCCTCCATCTGTGGCCCTGCAAACGCACATGTGATATGAAGGCATTTTATAGCATCAGTCAGCTCTGAAATCTCTCTCCATGTGTCGTCCCTTATGCTCCTTTTGATTTATGGTGTCCTGCTTCACCGGTCTGGACTGCACAACTGGATTTGAATGTGGGTCACTGATGGTGTTGTAATGTCATTTTGGTTAATTCAAATGAAGGCAGACTCAGGTGTTTTTTGGGTTTTTTTTTTTTGCATGTTTGCCAGGCCCAGACAGGGGCCTTGAGGTCATGGGCCAGCACGTCAGGAAATGGCACTGCTGCCCGCTCAAGCCTGACTGGATACAAATGAGGCTAAATGGGCCTGCTATTGTCTGGCATAATCCATTTTGTCATTTCCACAAGGTGGAGAACTCATATCATTTCTATTATCTGTGTGCCTCTGTGTGTGTGTGTGTGTGTGTGTGTGTGTGTGTGTGTGTGGTGTGTGTGTGTGTGTGTGTGTGTGTGTGTGTGTGTGTGTGTGTGTGTGTGTGTGTTTTCAGTCTATTAACTTTGCTTTCTACCCTTGCTGATGTGACACATTGCCTATTTAAAAGTTGTAACATTTGCCTACTTTATTTGCAAAGTTGTTTATTCAAAGTCAACTTGTGACCCTGTAAGATGATGTACCATGTTTTGTCGGTTCTGTTGTATGATTTGATGCCATTGGTCTCCCATCAGAAACAGGCCATCAGAACATCACACTCCATTGTACTGTCGCCATGAGTATTTTAGCGGGTGTCTGTGTTGCAGATAATGCTGTTATTTTTTCCCCAGTGGCTCTGGAGCATCTTCATATTGGATCTCCTGCTGCTTCTGGCTATGTGGATATTCATATTCATATATCAAAATAAATTTTTGTGTGACAGATATTGATTCATACTCTTAGACCTGCAGATTAATAAAAATAGTTTTTTATCAGAGCTGCATAAATCAGAATGAGTGAATCCTGAAAGCTTGTCAGCTCACTGCATATTTTATAGATGCATAGCTAATACCTTAGTGCTAGCTTCTAGCATCTGACAGCTTTGATGCATTTCTCGCCATTCTGTGTCACAGAGGTGTGGGAGCACGTTCTGTCTGGCCCAGTTTGATTCACAAGCCTCAGGACACCGAGCTGAGGGGATTTCTCAGTCGGCTGAGTTAGTGACTGGCTTAGAGGAAATCTTGCCCCTCTAGTGGAGCTAATAATAGCACAGCGCTAGGCTATTCCCTCTTCCCTACGCTTTCCTTCATCAGATACGTTACTGGAATTGAAGAAGAACAGATTTCCGCTACTTGCGAGCCTATTAAACACTAGGCTTTCTGAAATTCTTTGTTTATCAAAGCCAGCTTGTGGTGTTTCTCAGCAGAAGAATGCATACCTCGTTAGTTTGCACCGTCTGGTCTCCTTCTGGTCTGACTGTTTCTTTGCTCTGTTTCTTTTTTCATCCTGCTTACTCTTTGTGTCCTACATGAGATTAGGTTCTGTGTGGAGTGTTGGTTTTTGGTGGCTGAAGCGTTGGGGTCAGTGAGGTGGCGTAGTCGTCGCCTGGGCTCGTTGCTGTGGAGGGTCTCCATGGTGACTAGCTCTGGCCGCTAGTTCCATGGGCTGCGTGGCGATGGCGTCCGGAACGACAGAGAAAGAAAGGAAGTGTGTGGACGCTTTGAGATGTGAGGTCTTGCATTTGTGTTCTTAAGCCACTGATTACCATATGTTTTATAAACCCAAAGGTTGTTTCCTTTTAGAAATGTCTCGTGAGGAAGCTAGAGATTAGTGCACATTAATGAACTCTCAATGTCTGGAGTAAGACCCGGCAGTGTAAGCTCTCAAAGTGGCTGCAATATCAGCTTTCAGGCCTTGTCGGACCTTCATCTTTTTCTCATGCTGTAGGCTAGCTGCAGTGGCACAAAAGCCTACAGCAGCCATAGATCAAAGTGAAAGCTTCATTTAAAAAACGCAGCACTGGCTGTTCATGCTAAACAGAATATTGTTCTGCCCATACAGGTCTCTGCAAATTTTCTAGATTGAATTTGGGCACCAGCCTCTTTGTTCTGTGCTCATGTGGGACAGCAGGAAACTCGAGGGAAGCACATGGAACTGCATGGAACCCAACTGTGATTTCATCTCTCTCCTCTCTGGCAGGAGGCTTTAATTCAACATGTTGCATTATCATTGTGCAATGTGGCTCCAGTAGCTGCAGGATATCAGCTTCTGAATTAATACAATTAATTCAGTATCCTGCCTCTCTCCCTCCCTTCTCTCATCCCTTACTCTCTGTCGTGCTCTCTCAATCTCCCTCTCCAATACATACCTTAGCATTCTCAGTCATTCTCTTCCTTTCATATTTTCAGGATCACTTAGGAAAGGTTTCTAATGTTGAAACATTTATAAATTCAGATCATTTTTAAAACTGCTCTCGTAAAATAATAAAGGTGGTTAAGGCTTCTAAAATGGAATTTTTCCAGTTTTAAAGTAGTTTCCCGTGTGTTGTGTGATGATCTTACTATTACGTAGTTAGACCTACCTTAGATCTAGTCCATATTAAATATACTGGACCAGTTGGTCCACCTTGAAGGCTGCACAAATTGTTCTAGTCATCCTCTGGTCCTACGTCAGTTTCTGGTAGCTTGTGGTGTGATTGGTCTATTGGGTGATTTTGGGTAAGCCTATTTAAAATTTTGTGGATATGAGCTGAACGGGTCACTATCAGCCCAGGAGTGACACTGAGATGATTAAAACAACCCCCCCGCCAAACACACACACACTACCATGGCTCTAGAATGATTGACCATCCAAGTAATACCTGCTTAGTGAGGGTCTTGTGGGGGTCTGGTCCTGGTCATTGAGGAAGGCAGTAAACATTGAGGAAGCAGAGAAAGAGATGGACTACAATGGTCTGTATCTCTAAAAACTGCAATTAAGTCAAGCTGTTACTGGCCACGTCCCAACCATCCCATGCTCTACCCACCCCTTACGCTGCTCGTTGCGAAATTAAACGAACAAGTTAGTTCATACTTAACTGTGATGGAAACACAACAGTCATTATTTGAAAGTACTTACATCTCCCTCATCTGCTGATTTGTCATGGACAGTAGATACAGACCCTCCACAATGCTGAAGATAGCTCCTTATTCACAGCTATTTATTCGAATTTTCCGTTCCACCTTAAATACTTAAGGTGAAACTATTTAAGGTGGAACGAAAACGACTGTTGCTGGGACATGGCCATGGAAAATGAAATGAAAGCCACGCAGTTCTTCAGTTTTCTTTGTCTGGGAGAAAGTGTAGGAATCAACAACAACACAACACTTCATGTGTGACTTGGCTCTGCATGTAGCCACAGCGCTCAGCTGATTCGTGCTAGCAGACAAAACGGCGGATCCTTAGCTAATCTAGTGGGTGGGGTCTCGACAGATGAGGGGTGGTTCTATGCTATTTGCAAATTGGCCCAGTATGATCTCACACTGGGCCCTCTGTCCAAACAGCATGTTTTGAAAGAGACCAAAGCTGTGAGGAATAAAGCCAGTGATATGTTTTTAAGTGAGAATGATTTTGTGAAAGTAACTTCATGAACATGTGTTGGATAGCCCAAAATATTATAACTAAAGTAGGTTTTGCATAATATGTTCCCTTTAAAGGAAAATGATTTTTTACTGCTATGACTAGATGCAGTAGTTGTAGTGTTTCAGTAGAATACAAAAATTTAAATTCCATAGTAATGCACATTCGTCAGCATGTCCTTTTTTACAGTAGACCTACACATAGCCTATGTAAATTGTAAGCAATGATCTATTAAATCACTGTATTCTAACAAGTTTAAGAGCATTATTTAAAGATTGAATAGAAGAATGGAAATGTTGATTTGGTTTTTGAGCTGGATTTTCTGAGCCCTGTTCCTACAAAATATCTCATACGTCAGTCGTACTATAAAGTGTAGGTATTCATTTCACCATTGTTAATTTAAAGAAATTTAAGAAATGGATTAAAGAAACAGATTGCAGTTGATCTGAGGCTGGTGGGATATATGTTGCTTTTTGTTTGCTGTTCCTGATGACTTTGGCTCAGGATTTGAAGGGGAAATGGCAGGGAAGGTAGCAGTGGGCCGTCGCAGTGGTAAAAGCCAAACTGGAGAGTGCTAAATCTCCCGCATGAAAAGGCCTCTGCATCCCCTTTTGTGCATCTCCCCCCAGCCCAATGTGTTTGAGTGTTTGAGTGTGTGTGTGTGCGTGTGTATGTCTGGGTGGGAGGGTTACCAGCCTGACGGATGTTCACAGTCTGTCTGTGTAAATGAAAATGCTGAGTGTAGTGGAACCTCATTAGTGCCATTCTACAGATCTCACAGTCTGAGCTCTGGGAAGGACATATGTACAGATCACACAGCTCTATGTTTAAAGGTCTGTTTCAATTTACCACCGTCATTTATCAAATCACACTTTGCAGGAAGATTTCTTCACAGCAATATGAGCTTTTCAATCTTATTGCATGAAAGCATATCATCTTAACTCAGTAATAACTCTGTTTTTTCTCACTATTTGAAAACATGTTTTACACTGTGTGGAAATTTGAGTAGAGCAGCTGGAATCGGGATTTTTCATGGCCATTTCTGGCTCTAATGCATTTTTAGACTGTACAATTGGCAGTTTATTGGGTGATTTCTATAAGCTTTTTTACCTGAAGCTTGCAGTGAACTCATGAAGCACACAATTACTGACACATTTTTATCACTTTCTGTTTTTCTTGGTAGTTCCATGTATTATTTGCACTTTAATGAGACAAACTGGCATCTAAATAAAATCAGCTAAGACCTACATTGAAAGTAATTATTTGCTACGGCATCTGATAAATAAATTGACTGGATGGTGGATTGCATATTTGGAGCAAAGTCTGTCCGTTCCGATCTTGGCTGATTTCGTCCCTTTAAAGAAATGGTCTAAAATTTCTTGAAAAACGTTAAGTAAAGAAACAAAGTTAATTAATACTTTTTTCTTTCTTCTATGACATATTCTTCAGCAGTGATGATTTGCAGACTTCTTAATAACTTAAAATACATTAGACTAGTAAAAAAGAATAACTTAAGCTCTTACTTGAAATGTAGTACTTCAGATTTTCTTTTGTTGTGGTCAAAGAGCAATAAAATACACTTGTCCTTTTAATCGCCCAGGAATTCATGAGACGTTCTTACTAATGGTGTCATAACGAGCAAGGGAGTCGTCTTCTAGGCAGTTTATTTAAACAAATGAGTGTTTCAAGAGTTGCATTAGATTGCTTTTATTGAAATAGATGTGATTAACAGATGTTAATGTGCTAAGGCACAGTAATAAACAGTGAGAACGATAATAGTCATGAGGCAAAGTCATACACAGTGCATGCTGTATTCAAAGCAGGTTCCATGAAACCATTAGTTTGCTACACATCCAACCTTTTGCACCATTGTAGCTGTAATGGGGGCGTGTATAAACAGCGATTACTGAAACACAGTATTGGTAGAGGCTGCTTTCTTCTCATGATTTGAAGTCAATGGTTCAGGTTATAAGATTTTGGTTTCCTAGACATATGTTATGTTCCCCAGTGATACATTCAGAGAATATGGCTTTGTCCTGTTTTTCTCTGCCCTTAGAGTAGTTGGGGCCCATGCATGCTGGGGATAGTAACATTGAACTCACAACAAGACTCACAACAAGACACACACATTAGGCACAGAAGAATGTAGTGGGTCAAGCCCAAAACCTGAACTCATTGGTTCAAGACCAAGACAAAGAGAATAAGATTTTGTTTTTGGTTTATTATATATTTATTATTTATTACATATACCTTAACAAGAACCAAACGGCTTAAAATGACTTGTCAAGCTTAAGTCAACTCTGAAGGGAAATATTGATATTTCCAGTTGAAATATATTGATATTTTAGGTTGATTTTGTTTCAATGGCAACTTTTCATCACACCAATTTCCGCACACTGTTTTGACTTTAAAAAATACTCTTATGTCTTTGCAACTTGTATAAACACTGGCTAGCTTACAGTGCAGTGTGATTCAGTGTACATGATACATTAACAATAAATGTATCATTTGGGGCAGTTGGGTGGCCTAGTGGTTAAGGCATCCGCCCTGCGACCAGAAAGTCCGGGTTCGATCCCCAAGACCGCT
>JBBPDC010053525.1:0-11298 GCA_037974485.1 Hemigrammopetersius urotaenia
AGAAAACAAGCAGTAAGTCATTGATCTGTTCGTGCACGTATAACAATGGCGTCTGCATTACCACATCTGATCAAAACTGATCAAAAATCAAAAATCAGTAGGAAACGTATGCAGACTTTGTTCAGAGACTCTAAAGACAAAGCTGAATTTACCATTGTGCTGGAGGAGTTTATTGGCGTTCTTCATGACACAAGTTTGGCGATCTGCACGTCTTGCCGAAGTGTACTAATGAGGTACAATAGTGTTTCCAAAGAAGTTAAATCTCTTTTTGTCTCCACTAAGTGCCTCAAACAAAACTCCTGGACATCTCTTAAAGAGTCTATGTGAACCTTGCATACTTTTGAGAATCCTATGTTT
Organism: Hemigrammopetersius urotaenia; assembly: GCA_037974485.1. NCBI lineage: Eukaryota > Metazoa > Chordata > Actinopteri > Characiformes > Alestidae > Hemigrammopetersius > Hemigrammopetersius urotaenia. Next base: position 358 of record JBBPDC010053525.1, read on the forward strand.
AGCTGATCTTGATAAATGCTCATTGTCACTCATGTAAACACAACAGTTTTTCTTCCGCAATCACACGTCTGCGCTTTGTTTCCCGGCGGACCGAAAATAAACGCGACACTCGCGTCACCCGGAAATCCGATAAAATTCAACCAATCAGATGACGACTTCGAGATTCCTGAAGTGTTTCCAGTTAAGTGTACCATATGCATCAGACGTTTAGCCAACGTTCTGTGGGCATGACGTCTGAGGCTGAGACTAGGGTGGTGGTGGCTCAGTGGGTAGTATACTTGCCTCTGGACCAAGAGGTTATGGGTTTGAATCCTACCTTCAGCAGACCTCCACTGGGTTCCTGAGCAATACCCTTAACCCCAAGTTGCTCCAGGGAGAGACTGTCCCCTGTAGGTAGAGAATGGAAGTCACTTTGGATAAAGACGTCTACTAAATTCCATGAATGTAAATGAAAGGTGTTCTGCTAATATAGGGTAACTAGTCAATTAAATTTTCATACTTTGAAAGTCAAAATTCAAAACTTTCATAATTCATAACTATCAATTACTAATGTTAACTTTACCCAATTTGCAGATGTCCTGTTTTCTATCGTACATGTGCTTGAATAGCTCCTCACTGCAGACTAGGGCAAGTCATGATCTGACTAGTTGATTTTAAAGTACACTTCTGATCATGAAGACTTGAGTATGTTAAAGGAAAACAATCATAAAAAAAGAAAGGGAGAGATGTCAGAATAACAAACAGGCAGAAAAACAAACAGATCAGGTGCAAAAAGACCCTCGGGCTGAGTCAGTGAGGTCAGACTAAGGGCCCAGTCTGTCATCACTAGGTCAGAGCATCTAGTGACCCACATCTCTCCGGCATATGAGTAGTGTGTGTGTGTGTGTGCATGAGAGAAAAAGAGAGAGAAATATTGAGCTGCTGTTCCAAGGTATAAACACCAACTTTTCATTGTATATTTAAAAAAATCCCATGATTGTGGGCCACATTAAAGAATGCCAAAGATTTGGGTAAATTTCCAGCGTCGTAATATACAATTATAGAATGTATTCATGCGCCTTAGAAGTTGGGGTTATACGCTAATTATCGGTCATAATCAATGATCCCCTGAGTTCGCCTTCCCTGCACCCCTCAACAGTACTCAGATGGTAGCCTAGTGGTTAGGGCGTTCGCCCTGTGATTGGAAAGTCCAGGTTCGATTTCCAAGACCGCTAGGCGCAGCTGAGGTACCCTGAGCAAGGTACCATTCCCACGCACTGCTCCCCGGGCGCTGTGTTCGTAGCTGCCCCCTGCTTCACTTGGTGAATGGGTTAAATGCAGAGGTTGAATTTTGTGCTGTTCACACCGTGTGCTGTGGTGTGTTCACATATGACAGAATGATCACTTCACTTATGTTCAGGAGGCTACAGCAGCAGCCCCCAACATTTTTTCAGCCACGCATTTTTTCTTTAATTAAAAGATCTTTCAGGCTCTGATATTTTTATTCTGTCTTTCTGTTTGGCCTAGGACCAAATAACTCATGGAGCGATACTGGTGCACGGCCCGGTGGTTGGGGATCTCTGGTCTACAGAGATCATTCCATGAGTAGTGGTTTGCTGTAACCAACAGAAACCAACAGATGCCATCTATATGAACAGTTTTAAGTAAAGTAAAGATGATGTATGAGTGAATGAAAATATCTGAATCAGTCAGACTTTACCCTGCCTACCCCTACTACAAAGTCTGTGTAATGTCTGAATCCGTGTATGAATAGAACGGACAATTCGGACAATTCACAGCGATGACGTTAAGCAATTGATGGAAGTTGGAAGATGAAGGATGAACTGGACGGACTTTATGACAAGTTCTGTTGGTGAGGACAGACACCACAGTTGCCATTTAGATTTGATTGTTTAAGGTCAATTTAAAAAGCATTGTGTACTGCCTCTTTTATTCTCTATCCAGGAACAGCCTCATACTTAAACCACACAGAATGTGTCCAGTTGTCACGTCGGGTGCTCGCGGTAGTGAGCAGGCAGGTTCCATGTGATGGAAGTTTATTACAAAACAACACAGACTCTACATACGAAACTCAAAACAGGTACGAGGACCTTTAACACATGAACCAAAACTACATAGAAGACACATGAGGATTAGGGAAGGTGAGGGTCATAGTGAGGGATGACCAGCAACTGACATACACACACATAGACAAACTTAAATACCAAACCCAACTCAAACATGAACCAAATGGCAAAACACAATCACTTACAGAAAACACAGGACACCTGAAACTGAGACTCATGACACAAACATACACTGATATCAAAATAAGAGTCCCAGACCTAAAACTCACAACAGTGATCTCTACCGGCCACTGGACAAGACATTACACCAGCAGGTGGGAATGTTGGAAAATTTCCCACTGTGTGCTGGCATCTCCAGGACATGTTCAGAACTGATTCTCTGGACGTTAACATGTGACGTTCAGAGAGGGGGAGAAAGCACACAAGTCCAAGTTAGAATCCTATGTTCAGCTGACACTTATCAGCATGCCCTTGATCCTCCCCTTGTTTCTTTGTCTCTTTGCAAAATGGCCAGATCGTTTCCTCTTCTACATCCGAGCTCACAGCACAGACTAGAGCGATGCAGTTTATTTCAGAGTCCACATCAAACACCAGAGTGATACAGTTACTTTTCAAAGTTCTATAACAAAGTGTGCCTCAGCTCCTTACCCGTGAAACTGGGGGACCACGCAACGAATATCTGGCTCAGCCAGGCTTTCTCAACTCCTCCCTGAAAACCTCGCAACATTCTTCTTTTTTCACTTTCCACCGCCTGGTCCTCTGCTCCACCTTTGTTCTCTTCCTCACCATCAGTTTCATCCTACAGACCACCATCCTTTGTTGTTTTGCTACACTCTCACTAACCACTACCTTGCAGTCACTAATCTCCATCAAATTACAACGTCTACATAAGATGTAGTCCACCTATGTGCTCCGCCCTTCACTCTTATACGTCCGCTTATGTTCCTGTCTCTTCTGGAATAAAGTATTTCCATCCTTTTCGCAAAGTCTACCAACATCTATACCTCTTCGTTCCTTTCATGGATACCAAACCTGCCCATCATTTCCTCATCACTTCTGTTCCCCTCACCAACATGTCTGTTAAAGTTTGCACCAATTACTTGACTAAGAAACATCAAAAATTGCAATGAAACAGACATTTCATAAAAAATTGTTACCCAGTGTAATTGTTTCAAAGATTTCCAAAGGGCATGCAGCAACATCTGCACCTTACAGAAAGTCCTGAAGTCACTATAATGTTTCTGAAACCCCTCATGAATATCACAACCTAGCAGAGTGCCATCAAACTCCTTGCAGAGGCTTCTCCACATGCAGTACACTTTATCCTCTTTCCCCTGTAAAAGTCCAGAAAAAACAGGTTGACATCCTTGCATGGATAAATGTAAAATATCACTGTCACCTTCCTCTTGTGCCTGTTGCCACAGAACAACCGCAAGGTGCCAAAGTTAGAACATATATAATCTCATTCACATCAGAGAGAGTGATGAATGGAATAACACTTTTTGTACCACAAATTGACATTATGAGTTTCTGTACAGATGATCTATTGTATCATCTGTGCTCCAGGCACTAATGACATGCTGAGATATATATTGAGGAAATGATTACATTCATCATTGATATTTGATGATATGTTTAACTGTTTAGATGACATGAAACAATAGGTAAAGCACATCTATAATGTTTCACAGTATGTACTGGATAATCAGTTGAACAGTGCTTCGTCCACTAAACCAACGTGTCATTTCTTGGACATCTAATCGGTAAAGAAGGGGTAAAAATAGATAAGAGCAAAGTAAAGGTGGTGCATTCCTAGTCAGAAACACAAATGTTTCTATATCACTTTTCATGTGTAGCACCTCAGATGGGTGGTTTCAGTTCCTCTGGCTGATGCTGTTGTCTGTAAAGCCCAGAACAACAGAGGCTGTGAAACATTACTGGAGCAAAGGGGGACACAATCTCCATTAATCCCCTGGGTTTTTTTTAAAGTAATGATCTGGACTAAATAAATATTCATAAAAGCTAAAGTAATAAGTATTTAGTTTCTTGTTTCACGGATGAAACTGATATCTTGACTAGAAGAATGCAATTAGAAAAACAGGTTTGATATGTCTCAGTGGACTCCATCCATTAAATGCATTTGCTATACCTAATGTAATTTAATATGGGATTAAATATTTTCAACTGGTATATCAATACTGCACTCATGTTTAAGAGCACCAACTCAGACAAAGTTACAGCATATTATTTATTCGCATTTAGCACTTAAACATATAAAGGCTTACTCGCCAAGATGAACCGCTTAATATATACATTTCTCATATGGTTTAACATATTCAAATGACAAAAATGGAGAATCACGGTTTCATTCTGACAGCGATGATAATTGAAAGGTAATTGAATTTGAAAAGTGTATCATTACTGTTCTATTGTGATCGCTGACTTGCTCTGCACATGTGTTTCAATGAATGCACAGCTTCTCCAGGTTTATGTGAAAGTACAGAATGTAATGAATATGAACAGAGGCAGTAAAGATTTATTCCATATTTGGAAACTAATCATGGCTACATGCTTACTGTTGAAAATAGCTCAGTGCCTAAAAGGGAGACAGAACATGACACAAGCTGCAGAGAGTTTCTTGTCTATAACAGGAACATGGAGAATCCGATCCATGTAATTAATAATAGCATACTGTCATCACTGTATCAGGACTTTGGACAATTATCCAGCACCGTTACCATATTGAGAGTGACCCAAGGTGATGCGTACGCTTCTCAAGCTGAATAATACTGTCGATAAAACCACTGGATTTTTACAAAACTTTGCCTTTAACTCATGCACTAATTTATTCATAAACCATCACTTGCGTATCTCGGCCATCTCTTTTCACTTATTTGCATTCAGAGACAGGTTGTTGTTTCTACTCCAGTCTGTTAGTCTGAGTTGTTTGAGCACACAACTCAGGACTAGCAGTTTTACCTTTCTATCCACGCCAAGGAATTATGGTGCTGAATTCTAAAGAAATCTGTGTCTTTGTATCTAGATGAGCAAAGGCCAGGTGGTTGCAGTGGCATCTTCAGTTGAGCAGATGGGATGAGACATAATCTACAGGGGCTTCAGCTGAAAGGGGCAGCTGTGAGCCTCTTCTGAAGCACTTCATGATGATCTAAACAGTAAGCTGCTATGTAATATTATTATGTAAGGGGCTTCCAGGACAAGGGTTGAGGAAGGGTTGTAAGTCGTTCTAGAAAAGATGTGCAAATGTTTTATTGTAAAAGGCCAAAATGAGGTAATTGTCTCAAAGCATTGTAAAGAGGCTACTTGACCTTCAGTAGACAGATGTTGCATACATAAGAAGTTGTGTATGGTTTTAAAGAAACTGCAATACAGTATACAAATTTAAATAGAAAAGTGAACAATTAGCTCAAACTAGTGTCTCCAAAATAGTAGGATGAAAAGGCAAAATAGTCGAAAAAATGTTTTTTGGGCAATTTCTGTTTCAATCAAGAGCGAGGAGAACCAGGACCTGATGACCATGCTGTACAAATTTGTTTATAAATCTCTAGAATGTGAAGACATTGATTGATATTTCCTTTGTGTTTGTATTTGTGTGTCACAAAGAAAGATTGAAGGTCTATTGAGAATAACTAAAATAAATGTAAAATAGCAATGTAGTCGGGCAATGTCTTGAAGGAATAAAATGGTGATACGCTGTGTTTTCATGTGTTAATTGTGCAAAAACCAAAGAACTACAGTGATGTCAGTTTGTAGTAGGAAGTGGAATTTGAAGTGAAATCTAGATTCTTACAAGACATGTCTGCACAAAGATGAAATTGGATTACTTTGTTTTTTGTGTGTGTAAGTTTCATGCATTTATGAGTTACGAGACCTGAGTCAAATCCTGATACATAGGCCATGCATATCACATTATTTATGAATGCAACTATCACCACTACAATTTTGATACTGTATTTTTGCACACTTTGCACGAATGTTATGTATTTTATTTTGTAAAACTGAATACTATTGTAAAACCTATAGTATATGTCACGAATGCAGGGTTTAACCCGCTTCCGTGATTTACCTCTTGGAAGACAGGCAGGCATGCAGGCATCCATAATTAAAACAAACCTGGCTCAACAAACCTGGCTCAAGGGCCGCTACAGACATGAATATAAACGTGAATTGTGAGGCGATGGACCGATGCCTACGGTCCACATGGATTAAACTTAAATATACACAGAGACAGACAGAAAACCAATCACAGAACATAATCAATGAAACTAAACACGAGACAGCTGAAACCAAACATGCACGAATTCAAAATAAAAGACCCCAAAAACAAAAACAAAACAGTGGCCATTACCGGCCACTGGCCGAGCCGTGACAGTATAAAAAATATATATATATATAAAATAGTATACTGAGTGTATCTTATTAATACTTTCACCAAAGAATTTGTACCCTGTCTCTCATATATTTCTTCTTTATACTCCAAGGAAACATCTGAATGCCAAGCATTGGCTAGAAAAATGTGGGAGCTGTTTTCTAATTTCTCATCCCATCCTCCTATAAAGGCATTCCTGTCCAGCTGACCTTTAGATGTAGTGGCCACTGGGACATCTGATGGAAGAGAAAATGTGTTGGTGATCACAGATGTGTTTACAAAATTTGCATAAGTTTTTCCCTCACCTGATCAAAAACAGGCATCACAGCGAAACAATTTTGTTGAGGAGTGCCTGCATTCAAATCAAGGTAGAATTTTGAAAGTGAGGTAGCAGAACTCCGTAAACTTCATGGTGTGAATGAGAGCTCTAAAACTCCCATCAGTGCTCGGAGTGAAAACTTAAGTAGAATGCTTCATGAATTGCTCTGCACTGATCCACCAGAGAAAAGCACAAATGGCCAGAATACCTGCCTGCATATAATGTCACCCTGCACTCTGCAAGCTACTCTCCTTTTTATCTGTTCCTTGGTGTTTATCATCACTTTCCTTTCTAAGCCCTTTTAAAACAAGAGTCGACAGGAAACAAAGTACAATTGGCTTGTAATAAATCAGAAGCAACTGAAGAATGCACATGCCAGGACAAAGGTATGGAGTTAACTGAAAGCTGTGGAGAAGATGGTACTGTTGAGGTAGGCCAGTTTATGGACCTGAGGAACTGACTTGCAGGATGTGTGAAAATCCTACCCTGCGAGTCGATGTCAGTTCCCAGTCCATGCAGACCACAGAGATGTCAGAGCTCAGCCAAACCTGCAGTAAAATAGTGGCTATAGATCCAGATGAAGCATTAAACGATAATGTGGTGTTTCCTAATCAAGGTACAAGGCTGATTAAAATGCTGCAAACAAATAACCCAGCAGAGAATGTGGAGTTAAGAGTTTCTACAGTGTGAGTGGTGGGTATGAGATGATCTGGGAAAAGGGAGAGTTTCCTTCTTGCGCACAGAATCTTCTGATGCACAGGAATACTATGAGACTGAGAGGGAGAGGTTTTGCCATTAAGGAAAGTTTTTCTCTTCATCTTGTATTGAGTCTCGCTTGAATCCAATTGAGACACAAAACACACTGTGTTTCCATGGTAGTGCTGTCAGTCCTCCTCTACTTCAATCTCATTCAGAAACACTTCTCCTTTGCCGCCACATAATAAGCTATCCATCTCATTGCTGCACTTATATTTTTGCGTTTAAATCCATCACTGCCACTATCATGTTCTGTGTCACTCTGATTGCATTCCAGTTCACAAAAGACGCATTCCACATTGCTATAGATGCCCTCTGTCTGTTAATGTTCAACTCCTTGCTGCACCCAAGCGTGTTTCGACTCCTTGTATTATTTGCACAGTCTGTTCGTAAACAGCCGAACGCAGGTAATTGCATATGCTCTGAATTTTGAGGGGTAATAAGTGCAAGTTTGTCCATAGTGCTGGCAGAGTTGGTTCCTGTCTCGTTGAACGGCTGATGCTTTGATATTGCGGGTGCAGAGTGTGTGGGTGGAACCTCCATGCTCAGGTGCAGCTGCCTTTTTTTTCAAAGCATCACGGAATGTAAGATACAGATCCTCTTCAGATAAATATAGAGTAGAGATTTAATAAAAATATCTTCATGCAAGCTGCTACTCTTTCATAATTGTCTAAGATTTTGGTAAGTGATGCAGGACATCCTACCCTCCCAAAGAGAGTGAGGCCAGTTATGGTCTCCTAAACTCTTTAGCACAGATGGCAGTTATATCATTGGGGAGCAGAGGTCAACAATGATGAAATCTGTATATTGTTTCATATTGTTTCTAAGATTTCAGAAAAGGTTGGGATCTAACTGTTATCTTCATACAGTGCATGCATAAATATTCTCAGTGCTCCACTTTTTCCACAATATCCTCTGTTACAGCCTTATTTTCAAACAGATTAAATTAATCTTTAACCTCAAAATTCTACACACAATATCCCATAATTACAAAGTGAAAAAAATAAAGTTTTTGAGTATGATGCTACAAGCTTGGTACACTTTTGTTTGGGCTGTTTCCACCATTATTGTTTGCAGAACCTCTTAAGCTCCAGCAGGTTAGATGAGGAGTGTTGGTGCACAGTCATTTTCAGATCTTTCCAGAGAAGTTTAATCTGGTTCAAATCTGGGCTCTGACTGGGTCACTGAAGGACATTCACAGAGTTGTCCCGAAGCCACTGCTTTGTTATCTTGGCTGTGTGCTTAGGGTCGTTGTCCTATTGGAAAATGAACCTTCACCCCAGACCAAGGTCCAGAGCGTTCTGAAGCAGGTTTTCATCCAGTATGTCTCTGTACATTACTGCCTTCATTTTTCCCTCGACCCTGACTAGTCTCACAATTCCTGCAGCTGAAAAACATCCCCACAGCATGATGCTGCCACCAACATGCTTCACTGTAGGGGTGGTATTAGCCAGGTGATGACCAGTGCCTGGTTTCCTCCATTCAGGCCAAAGAATTCAATCTTTGCTTCATCATTTACATTTACGTTTACATTTACGGCATTTAGCAGACGCTCTTATCCAGAGCGACGTACATCAGTGCTTAAGAATTCCACATCTGTTTCTTACATGAAAAACAGCTTAAATCTGAGTCAGCTATTTAACCGAGATACTGCAGTCAGAGCAGATAATTTTATTTCTCACGGTATTAGAGTCTTTTAGCAAACTCCAGGCGGGCGGTCATGTGCCTTAGGAGTGGCTTCCTTCTGGCCACTCTTCCATACAGGCCTGATTGGTGGAGTGCTGTAGAAAGGGTTGTCCATCTGGAAAGTTCTCCTCTCTCCACAGAACTCTGTCAGAGTGATGATCAGGTTCTTGGTCACCTCCCTGACTAAAGCCACTCTGCCCAGATTGCTCAAAGTTGACGGCTGGCCAGCTCTAGAAAGAGTCCTGGTGGTTCCAAACTTCTTCCATTTAAGGATGACTGAGGTCACTGTGCTCATTGGGGTCTTCAATGTTGCAAAGATTTTTCTGTAGCGTTCCCCATATCTGTGCCTCGATACAATCCTGTCTCTGAGGTCTACGGACAATTCCTTGGACTCCATGGCTTCATGGTTTATGCTCTGATTTGCATTTTCAGCTATGGGACCTTTTATAAAAAGCTGTGTGCCTTTCCTAATCATGGCCAATCAACTCAACTTACCACAGGTGGACTGCAATCAAGTTGTAGAAATTTATGAAGGATGATAAGTGGAAACAGGATGCATCTGAGCTCACTTTTCAGGGTCATGGCAAACTGTTGCTGCATCCAAAATCACATACTACTTGAGTAGGTACTACATTTGAATTTGAACGTACTGCTCTACCGTTAAAACAGTATGTTCTATATAGTGTGAATGAGGGTAGTATGAATGGAATTTGGACATACTACATCCGCTGTGTTGATGTTGTCACGTGTGATCATCACAACAGAGCGTTATTTTTTACCTTTACAGAGGCATTTTCTCACAAGTGTAATTTAACCACAATGAACGTGTAATTTAACATTTTCCTTAAGGTACTTACACTTGAAATGAGCCGCATCTCAGTTTTCTGACATTTTTCGAATATGACGCCACCTCTCCCGCTGCCTTATGGGATAGTGCAGTGTCCATTGAATGCCTACTACAGAATTCGGCTGCAAGCAGTAGGTCATCCAGGTACTTCTCGCCTACTGAATTAGGACATACTACTCGCCTTGCATACTGTTTCGCATACTATATAGTAGGGAAGTATGCGATTTCGGACGAATCTTTTATTTTTGTTTCAAACAAATTCACTTGCCACCGCTCCGGCTTGTCCCCGATTCGCCTCCCGAGGTTCCTCCGAGGTTGGTTCTGTGAGCCTCACTCCCTGCCCAAGAAGGCAGGGCTGAAGCGACCATCGCCAAGCCACCAGAGGGCGAGGTCGCCGAGCCGCCAGCGAGGGCGGCTACTCCCAAGCCGTCAGAGAGGACGGCTTCTCCCAAGCCGCCAGCGAGGGTGGCTACTCCCGAGCCACCAGCAAGGGTGCTTACTCCTGAGCTGCCAGAGAGGACAGCTTCTCCCGAGCCACCAGCGAGGGTGGCTACTCTCGAGCCGCCAGAGGGGACGGCTTCTCCCGAGCCACCAGCGAAGGTGGCTACTCCCAAGCCGCCAGAGAGGACGGCTTCTCCCGAGCCGTCAGTGAGGGCGGCTTTCCCCACGCCACCAGAGAGCGGGCCGGCGCAGAGAGGTATGGAGGGTCCGGCGCGGAGGGAGAGCGCAGGCCGCGTCCCGTACCTGCACCTCGTCTCCGTCATCTGAATGGAGAATTGTCTGATGTAATGCCAGTGAAATATGGGATCCCGCAAGGGTCAGTTTTAGGACCTCTGCTATTCTCATTATACATGCTTCCCCTGGGCGACATCATTAGAAG
>JBBPDC010053536.1:0-11298 GCA_037974485.1 Hemigrammopetersius urotaenia
CCCCCCAATTTTCAACAGTTATTTCAGTTTATTTAGTATTAGTAAGCTGTGCTCTGTCTAAACATGTGGGTAGAGAGTTATTTCAACCTTTCTTGTCTGTATGAGTTCTTTGTTATTGGCTCGTTGCATTTTTTTTAAAGTTTAAAAAAATGAAATTATATATTTGGGGACATATTTAGGGTTTACACTATAAAAAATAGGCATTTTTAAGGCATTTTCTTACCAAAACACGCGTTTTGTCACTATACATGGGTGCTCTTGGAATGTAACCCCCACAAAAAGCGGAGGATTACTGTACCTGTTGACGTAAACAAATCTATTTGAAATAATTTTGACTTGAGGTTATAGATGCAGGTTGCACACTGCCAGTTGTGGGATTCTAAGTCTCATAGCTTCAGTGCAAAACTAAAGGAGCCGTTTAAGATGGGATAGAAAATTTAAGCCAACTTGAGTATTATCTTTTATCACTACATTAGCTTTGTAACTCTAGTGCTAAAACTAAAGACATTTCAGACACCAAACTGGCTGAGTGGAACCATAAGGGTTAAGGCAGGAACTGTTTTATTTGTTTTACTGCGCTATTGCTGTAAATGTTTCTGAAAAGTTTCTGTTGCTATACAACTGTGTCTGAGCTGTGCCGGCAGCTTAGGCAAACTGAGATGGTGACTGTTGCCTCTTTTGAGTCGCTGGCTGCCTTTTATTTTAGCTGGGGCTGTAGACCAGCATTAAAATTTCATACCTGCTTTCATTGCCGCTAAGAGTGCAGGGCGGAGAGGACTGTTAGATACCTCTGGCACTGACACTGACTCCGTGTCACTAGAGACAGCCTGCCTGACTGTGCTCCGAACACTGCTGATACAAGGCTGGGGAGAGAGAGAGGGAGACAGATTTCTGATGTTCACAGAATGGATTGCTTCTCTGCGTATCACATACTCTGTCTAGGAATGTCCGAACAATGCACAGCAAACTGGCAGCCTTCCTCCATTGCTGCGAGGACAACGCTGGTCAAATTCCTGTCATGCCATCCAAATTCTTGCAGTTCACGTAAATTACACGGTCAGGAAGGGAGAGAGACGACTGTCCGTTAGGGCTGGGCGATTTGGCCTAAAATCAGAATCTCCATTAATTGAACATTTTAACTCTATTACGATGAATGAACAATGATTTTATTTATTTATTTATTTTTTTGCCCTCATAGTTCACTGACAAGTTGCTCAGTTGTCTCAGTGTTTAAGCTCTCCGTGCTCGACATGTCGGCAGAATAACGTAACATAACGGAGCGGGGTCACGTGACTCCACACGTGGTAGTGTTTTAAAGGGAAAGTAATCGAAATAATCGACCTGGAAAATTTTGTGAAAATTTCGATTACTTTTCGATTAATCACCCCTCCATCTATCCTTTTGTTTGCTGGTTCTTTCTTCTGGTCCATGGTAGGCCTGTATTGCTGCAGCATGCTATTACTTTGCCATCCAGTAGTAAATCAGTGCCCTTCCTGGGCCAAAACTGCTGATGCTCCTCTTGGAGAAATGGGCAATTAAAAATGAGCGCAAGGTTCAGTGGCACAGTTGTTGCCGGCGTTGAGAAAAAAACTTGATCACAGCTGGTGACAAACAAGCTATACCCCAAGCAAGAAAGCCATACTTCACTGTAACCCAGAGACAAAAACTCAGTGAAACTAATCAATAATTCATGCAAATCTGCGGAAAGGGAACACTGTCCAAATTTCTAAATGCACTGCTGATGAAGGGTTAATATGCACTGGACTAGCAATAAAGCATGTAGCATCCTCCATAATGAGGAACATTACAATTAGGGATGCACCTATTGATCGGCCGATCACTCGCACATGTTGCTGATTTCAAACCTTTGTTTTTGGGGTTTATTTATTTCTTTATGTATTACATTTTATTTATTTAAATTTGTAAAGAAATTTTTTTATGAAAAAAAAGCTTTATATTAAAGAAAATTAAAGTTTGTATTTGCTGTAGAGCTGCCACTATCATATGTCACTATTATAAAAGTAAACTACCACGTTACATTAAAAAAGTTGAAACCCATTTTTTTGTGTCGTTGTCGTCGACTACATGCAGCAGCTCTAATTTTCTGTTATATGTGGAAAAAATTGGTATCGGGAAAATCGGTATCGGCAGATCACACTTACAAAAAAATCGGTAATCAGAATCGGCCAAGAAAATTGCAATCGGTGCACCCCTGATTTTTGAAATGCAGATCAGTGAAGAGGGCATTCATGGCTCTACTGAGTGGAGATTGCAGAGCTGTAACAAACAAACTGAGGGAAGACGAATGAACCACAATAGCACTCAGGAAAGGAGCTGTTGGCTCTGATCAGGACGGATTAGCGCTTCAACAGTTATTAAGTGACACTGCAGCTTTCCTGTGAAGTTCAATGAGATTATCTTGCTTTTTGCCGTTGTAATTCAATTGTTTGCGCTACAGAGCAGCTCTGCGGGAAATGCACACATCATGCTGCGCATCCTCCTTCACTGTGGTGGACACTAGCACTCTTGGGATACGGTCAGACATTGGTTTGATTAAAATGAACCCTGGTTTGATAGCTGTTAGTGGTATCAGCCCTGGTAGGCACCCAGTAAGCAGACCAAGACCGCCTGGGGGGTCTTGGTCCACTTCCAAATCCGACTGGTCTCCTCACTTCAGAACTGCTCTGATTGATTTCTGTTGACAGGCAGATTTGAACATTGCTTTGGGGAGATTAAGTGTTAGATCGCTGCTTTTAGCCACCAGTTATCTTCACCATGTCGGTCTGAGTGTATCCTCTGCATCCCTGTCACACCTCTCTTTAACATATGCAGCATTTTACTAGCATGGCAAATGTGTAAAGGTCAATTCCGTTTAGAGGTGCCCAATATTTATACGTTTTTCTGGTGAGTAATGAGGCATACATGCAAATTAAGTACCAATGGTGCCGCTAATAGTGTCATTATGCATACACTAAACCTAATTTTCTGCTTATTGGGCTTAACACATGGTGGGACAAAGGTAGGCAGAACGCTAGGCTATGTAAACCCCACACAGAGTTTGATTGCCTTTTTTGTTTGCCTTCAAACAAGATAGTTTCATTATTTATGGAGTTTTGGAATCTCATTAGGAACAGCCTTTCACATCGCTTGACCTAATTTAATTAAATAAATGAAGGACACATCAAAGGAAGTCCTTTGTCTCCTGTGATGTGGGGGGCTTTTTGTGGGTAGCTCCGTCGAACTCTGAAGCCAGTCAGCCCCGCAGAGCCTTCGTAACTGGAATGTGTGAGCTGTACGTAATGAGCACTCAGGTTGTTTACGTTGGGACGAGAGGTGAAAAAAAAAAAGAAAATCCACAGCCAGCACGAATGAAAAGGCTGAGACGAGGTAATCCGTTCCTTTCGAGCCCCGTCGCGAAGCGTGGTTCATGAAGATAATGTGTATTCATGAGGAAATTTTAGAGCACATGAAGCATGAGATGGTGTCATTTGTCTTGAGAGACAAGAGATTGCGGACGGAAGACAGGTCCACTGCAGTCAGTTCACGGATTCATGCACAAACTGCAGCCTCCACCTCACCAGCTGCAGAGTATAAAACCTGTGGGGGGTGTATTGAATGAGCATTTGACGGATCCACTATGAGTTTTGCATCAGGAGAGTTTGGTCAAGTTGAAGGTTTTGTTCATTCACTGATACGTAGTAGATGCATAAATCTCTGGGTGTGCATCATGAAAAATCTAATTTTTATATACAGTAATCCCCCAGTTTTACACAGATCAGGAGTCACAGATTCAGTCACACTCAGATTTTTTTTGAGGACCAAACTAGTATTTGGCGGAAATCCTCACAATAATGCGGAAACTGCAAATATCCTCTTTTTTGTAGCAATAAATATATTATATATTTTCACACAAGGGGACCCATTCACCTAGCTGTAGTGTCCCAATACTTTTGTCCAGCGACCTTCCGAGTTGCATATTTCGTTGGCGGGAAAAGCACTTAGACACTTCAAATTCCACAGTTCGCTAGATCTCCAGGAGACCTTTCCAACGAGCCCTCATTTGTATTTTCAGCCCGAGCAGATTTGGGGGCATATTTATGGTTTACATTATAAAAATAGACACTTTTAGGCAACGTGGTTTTTCATTGTACTGTTGAAACATAATCCCCGTGAAAAATGAGTGACACTGTGTTATTATTATTATTATTATTATTATTATTATTATTATTATTATTATTATTATTATTATATTAGTTTGGTTGGCACAATTGGAAACTCAAGGAAAAACATGAATTCCCTGTGTCACACAGTACCTTTTGGAATATAGACAACAAAACAATGCAAGCCAATATTTTTTAACCAAAAATGAGCACATAATCAATTGCAATTGATTTTAACGTTGAAATATCAGTGCGGTTGAACTGCAACCTTCAGATCGATGCATTTATACACTGTTACTGAGGACAAAGAAGTGTGAAGGTGAATAAGAGGAATGCACCGAAGGTGGGTGGGGGTGGTGGTGGGGGTGGGGGTGCTGGTGGGTGCACTCCTCTGATTCCCAGGAGCCCAGAAGCGTGGGGTGGTATCCTCGGCGGTCAAAGCAGCTTCCAGCTGAGCTTGTGTTTTATTCCCTGGGGGTCCAGAGGTTAACCGCTTCTCACGCGACCTTCCATTGTTAGTATGGAAATGCAGGGTTAGGAGTCACTAACCACAGAAAAGGTCAGAAAATGAGCGAGTAGAAAACTGAATTATTTATCGCTATGGAAACAATACAGAGCTGGAAATAATGGCTTGCATGCTCTTAGAGTCCGGGACTTTCAGCAGAGACTGTTGGCTAACTTTCCTAGTGAGCCTCGACAGGACAATAATTCAATCCAAATGTTCTGAACCATCAGAATCGCCTCCTGGATAAAAAAAAAGTGCACCTTTTTGCTGCTCGGATGCTGAACATGTGGTTTGTTACGGGTTTTGGAAGCATGCAGGGAACCTCTTTTGTGAGTTTGTGATTAGACATTTTTGTCTAATAAGGAATAAATAGGAATAAACTGTAACTGGCTGGTCGGAGGCTGAACGTGTGCTTTGTTACCAGTTCTGTTTTGTTGAACACATCGGGTTCTTCAGCCTCTGTTCCAGGATCAGAGGCCTGAAAGTTTTCGGTTCAGTGCTCCGAAGCGTCTCTCAGCTGAAGTTATCTTAGCTGAGAGACCGGAACGTTCTGGCGCTCACACTCCGTCTCTTGGTCTGTTAGTGTTTTCGCGAGTGCTTTTGGCCCCCGTCCCTGAGACCCTTGTGTAGGGTTGAACCTGCCGCCAGCTCCTCTCTTTTCCTTGGAACGCTGAGGTTGTTGGAGCACTTTCTGTTTACTCTGAAAAGAAAAAGAGAGTGGAAAGAAAGAGCTGATAGCAGCATGGCCGGTCAGATGGCTAATGGTTTTAGCACACTCTCTACAGGTCCTAGTCAGGCATCGCTCACCAGTTCGGAGTGATGGTTGGATCGGGCTCTGGGTTCTGCAGGTGTCCGACTGCTGAAAGGTTGCATAAGAGATGAAAGGAAAGGAAAAGAAATGACTGTAATTTCGGAGGCATGCAGGGAACGTGTTGACCTGGTGAGAAACAAATTAGAAGAGACCGAGTTTCTGCAAGTGGCTTTGCTCTTTCGTTTGCTCTTTTGTGAGTTTGTGATGGTTTTGGATTGAAAAAGTTTATACATTTCCTCGATAATATTTTTGTCAAATAAGGAATAAATAGAAGTCTTTGTCTGTCTTGCTGTTAAGTAGGGCTGGGCGATTTGGCCTAAAATCTAAATCTCGATTAATTGAACATTTTAACTCGATTACGATTAATGAACAATTATTTTATTTATTTGTGATTTTTTTGCCCTCATAGTTCACTGAAAGGTTGCTCAGTTGTCTCAGTGTTTAAGCTCTCCATGCTCGACATGTCGGCGGAATAACGTAACATAACGGAGCGGGGTCACGTGACTCCACACGCGGTAGTGCTTTTAAACGGAAAGTAATCGAAATAATCAACCTGGAAAAATTTTAACGATTATAGGGTCTGAATGTCGATTTCGATTACTTCTCGATTAATTGCCCAGCCCTACTGTTAATGTGTAAAATAAATCAAATTTTATTTTGATCCCAGACTGGGTTCTTCAGACATTACATTTTCTATAAGGCTTAAGGCTTGTTCACACTCAGCAGGTCAGAATGAACCTTGTTGCGATTGCTCTATTCAGGGTCCAGAATTAGCAGTGGAAGTATGGCTAAAAGGGAATTTAATGAGAAGTGACATTTCACAGTTACGGGGATGAGGAGGGCCTGGTTTTGGCTGAGTGAGGAAACTCACTATACCAGTGGTGCACACCAGGCTGGTATACCAAAACCAAATTCTTAGAAATTTCCTGCGCATTTGGTTAAAAACGTAGCGTGGGCCATGTCATACACATGTGGGGACGACTTTTTTGCATTGGAGTGCAGTGACAAGCATAAAGAGCTCAGAGAGGTAAGTTTTAGAGGACATATATGATAAGATAAAACTTGTGGGACTAATACAGGATTATCTTATCAAACACCTCCTCTAAAACATGTCTAATACAGGTTTATAGTATCTTATTTTATCTTATCTTATCTTACATCCCCTCTAAAACTTGATTTTTTTTAATGGTGTACAAGTAACACAAATCATGGTAGCTACTAGGGCTGCGCAGTAAATCGCAAATTTACTGTCATCGCGATATCAACAGGCGCTATATACATATCGGGAAAAAATAAACATATCGCGAAAGACTGACTGAACTGCAATAAATGGTATTTTTCCAAAACTCTTCACCCAGTGCCACAGAGAAGAGGGCATAAAAATCACTGGCCAGTTTCTTCATCTTCTATGCTCCTGTTATAGATTGTTCCTTTTGCTATTTTTTTCTGGCTAAGAACTTAATATAATTTAAATTATGTTTACATTTATTTAAGATTTAAAATATTTTATCAACAATGTTCAATAGGTCAAATGTTTTATGGGATTAAATGCTCTGTTTAAGTAAATTTTTTTTAGTAAAAAACATGGAAATATTGCATTTTTTCTGCATAGTCAGCATCTGGAGTCTTTATTACCACAAACGCAAAGGAGAAACACTTAAAGACTACAAATGTTACGTTTTTTCTTACTTATTGCATGTAATATCGCCATCGCAAAACTCAACAACATTATCGCATATCGCATGTTTTCCTAATATCGTGCAGCCCTAGTAGCTACCAAACACCTACCTTTAGCTTCCCCGAGAAAGTGTGTTGTTTTCACACCTGAAAGTCCAGACTAAGATCTGAATCAAGGTTCATGGTTTTGTTACATTCCTGCACATTTGATCTGAACACCAGTGTTTGCCCTTTAGTCCAGACTGAGGTCTGAGGCACGTTTCACACAGGTGGCTGTTTTGGCTATTTTGGTTTGGAAGAAAGATTTTGAACAAGGTTGGTGTGAAAGCACCCTTGGACCACATCTGTTGACCAAAGCGATGCTTGTTTAATGAGTGCCCACTGCTTCACAGGCCGTCGGATTAGTTTAGGGACTTTTAGGGACCCTAAACTAGTTTAGCTACTTCATTTCCAGACTATGATCCCTAAATTCTCTCCCATGTTTTACTCAGACATGGCTGTGGCCAGTTATTCTTGTAACAAGGTCAGATCTGGCCCTGTGAGACTACATGCACCTAAACTGAGCAACAAAGGATCCAGTAACTGTGGATCAGATACTTTTGACAATAAAACTGAGGAACTGTGGCTGAGGACCTATCAAAGCCATAACAAAATACATGACACATGAATGACTACATACATAAAGTATGTGTTAATGTGTGGAGTTTTTTTAAAAAACAATCAATTTAAAATAATTTTGGGGAAGTACAAGGCAGACAAAACAACACTTACAAAAACATAAAATTGCTGTTTACCCCAAGATAGCATGTGTTTACATCTTTTGCTTTTGTTTAAAAATGCACCCTCACTTGCAGGAGGGTTTACTTTAAATGTTTCGTCCTCTTGCAGCGGAAAACATGTTTGTTATTTGCTATTAACTTCATTTTGGCTTGCAGGAGGTCTCCTGGTGTGAGAGGAGAGCCTGTTTGGAGGAGACCCTGGTTTGAAACCTTTAGGTCTTCAGCTGTTTTGGACCTTGCAGAAAGGAGAAGGGACAGGATAGCAGGACGAAGGTTGCTGTCCTGTTTCAGAGGTTTCTGTCCACCTGCACATTCGTAGTCAGTATGGATGACTGGGGCATATTACTCAACGCTGCGTGATGTAAGAGAGGAAATGTGAGAGGTCTGTTCCTCAGAGGCTGTAGTTTGGTGAGCTTTCCCAGAGACTCGGAACATCTCCGCTAGGAGCACCACGTGAATCATTTCCTGTGGCTGCTAAGATCTGATCTTTTTTTTCCCTCCCAGACTGTTTAGTCTGGTGGAAGAGGGAGAAACCTGTCGAGGGTCCGGATCCCAGCCAAGAGCTACAGCTCCTGTCAGACACAGTGGTCAGTGCTGTGCCAGCGCACTAATCCGTACGAGAAGTTCATTTAGCCTTTGGATGAATGAAGATGCACGGCTCGGCTTCAGACCATGTTCATTTATGACTCACTTATCAGATCTTCAGATTTGGGAAGGTGTGCTGAAGTGCTATTCTCAGGCCTAGATGTTTTAAACCTTTTGCAAAAGACTATTTTTTAACCTGCTTAAAAGTTTTGTTCTGAGAGAGTTGAAGGTTTCTCTTGGACCTTTGGGAATTTTCCCATCTTCTCAACTGCATGTTCTGCAATAACTGAGACGTTTGGTCTATATTTACCCCAGCGTCTGGCCTGAAGCCTGTTAGCACATCTCATTGTACAGATGTCTGCGGAGCTTCTTGGAGAGTTTCCTAACTGTGTATCGCAGCATGTGGTGGGTTGGCTGCATGGGCAGTCGTCCTTCCTGTTGTTGACATGTTTTGGCGACCTTGTGTGGCGAGACAGTGTTTGTCCAGACCCAGGATTTCCAAGAATAAAGTGAAGT
Source organism: Hemigrammopetersius urotaenia (assembly GCA_037974485.1). Lineage (NCBI taxonomy): Eukaryota > Metazoa > Chordata > Actinopteri > Characiformes > Alestidae > Hemigrammopetersius > Hemigrammopetersius urotaenia. Next base: position 9,034 of record JBBPDC010053536.1, read on the forward strand.
CTGTCCACTTTGTGTCCTGCTTCTCATTAAAAAATCCTGTATCTGTTGCTGAATAGAGAGTTAAAAATGACCTAGAGCGGTGCTAGCTACTAGCGCTTTTCCAATGGGGTGGTGGCCTAGTGGGTAGCCCCTGGACTGGTCATGGGTTCGAATTCTATCTTCAGCACACCATCACTGGGTTCCTGAGCAAGACCCTTAACCTCAAGTTGCTCCAGGGAGACTGCCCCCTGTAGGAAGGGAGTGGAAGTTGCTTTGGATGAAAGCGTCTACCTTGAATGTTAAATGTTAGAAGATGACCATGAGGCATTTCAGCCTTTTGCTTCGTATTTAAAGAACCTGAAAACTGTTTCCCACCTCTTGAAGCTCATATGTGCTATTTCTACCAGATATGAGCAGACGGCAGTTCCTCCGTCTTAACTGCAGATTGAAACTTCATGAGGGAAAGTCGTATTCCATGGCAGCAGCTATGGAAGGCACCATGGAAACAAGAGGCAAGGAATCGTGTCGGTCTGCGAGCTGGAAAAATGCCTTTTCTTTCCTGCAGTTGCCAGGGAAACGCTTGAGTTACAGCTTATTCACATATTGTGATGGCCATGATGTGGCTTGTCATGTGACTGATGGTCAGCCAATGATACATGACTCACCAGCATAGCACTGAATGATGTTTTATTGTTGAAGGTCTCAGCTGACCAAGAAATCTTCAGTAATTTGAATGAGAGATTGTTTTTTGTGAACATCTCGCCAGTCCAAGTTGTACAACCCCTCGTACCTGGAAATGTAAACAAGAGCTGTGCAATGAGTCTTTTTTGTTAATCAGTACTGCAGTATTGCTATGTGGCAGTATGCAAATCTCAGTGCTGGTTTTTATTTTGATTTATTTCGTCCTCCTTTATGTGGGTATTCGTTTTAATAGAGACAGATCATATGATCTAGAATAAATTTGGTAAAAATAATATAGGCCCATTTTTACCAATGTTGGATTACTAGTGTAGATGTATACTAGAGTAATATATTGTAAGAAATATTGCCGTGGGAATAATGTGCGCCTGCCCATTGAAATGAATGGGAGCCGAAGGCAGTCCCATATTATCATTCACCTGTGAATGTTTTTTTTATATTAATATTTATCCATCTCACTTAATGTGGCTCGAACCATAGCCTGAACACAGCCAACGTATAAACAAAAACATTCATCTCAGCAGCGTGAGGTGTGCCATCACTTTTGTTGGCATTCCTCAGGCCAACTTCCCCGACACACAAACATGGTCAGTTATGATCAGCACTCGTCTCTTCTTTGCTTATCGCTCATCCCTTTTTCCGCTTATTCACTTCTATGCATTTTTGACCCAGTTCAAATGAATGACGTCTCGGGAAACGAAGCTTTCTTTCTCCATACATCGACCAAACGTAGTGAAACTTCACATGAAATCTCAGGCCACGTCTCCACACGAATCCACCCCCTCATCAAAGCCCTGGACTCGTCTTTTCCTTTGTTTTCATGCATCTCTTTTTTCTCAATACACCTCCAGCCATTACCAGGTTTTGGTGTTGTGCTGATGTTGGTAGGAAACCTGGGACTGGGTTTCAGAACGGCAAAATCTGATATTGTCAGCTGTGTTAGCGTGAGCCTCAGTTTAGACACGCATTTTAAATATACACTTCAGCGAAAATGTAGTTTCTACAATTGAATCAACTGATTCTATGTATAGTCAATCAGCAAAAGCATGTTTGGAGTCCAAATATAGCTTTTTCAGATTAGAACTGCAGGCTAATGTTGCAAATAAACACATTGTTTCAGTAAAAACACATCTCCCCTCTCAGTCAATGCACTCAGCATCCAGCTCTTCCGTAGGAGGTTAAGAGACTTTTTTATGGAAGGGATTTGGGTGACTTCGGAGTTCCCGTGTTTAGCAGCAGCGATAGCCTTAATGTTTAGTAGGTACTGTAAAGTTTAGAAGCACAATTTGGACACTGAACATTTCCAGGTTAAACCATTCTGGAACATTCCATTAAGCAGGGTCACAGGAAGCCTTCTTAATGTGGGGGGTTGATGCAGGGGCGGGGGAGATGGGTTGTTGCGTGGGTGCAAAGTCTCTGGCTGCATTTGAAATTGCATACTACTTGAGTACAGTAGGTACTACATTTGAATTAGAACGTACTGCTCTACCGTTAAAACAGTACGTTCTACACAGTATGAATGAGGGTAGTATGAATGGAATTCGGACGTACTACATCCGCTGTGTTGATGTTGTCACGTGTCATGTG